>JACEII010000032.1:4678467-4702296 GCA_014332785.1 Antheraea mylitta
CCCCCCCCCCCCCCCCCCCGCCCTCCTCCCAAACATAGGCTGGCAACGCACTTCCGACTCCCCTGGTGTTGCAAGTGTCTATGGACGGTGGTGATCACTTAACATCAGGTGACCCATCTGTTCGTTTGCATCCTTTGACATAAGAAAAAAAAAAAATAAGATTTTAAAGCTAAGTCAATTTTTTTTGGGTCGATATGGCGGTGGGATGTTATTCCAACGAGGAGTGGCGGCATATTTGAATGACCCTCTGAAAGCGGTAGTAGTCTTATATAGTAAATATACTTTATTCGATACAAGTGATTATAATATTCATTACAATATACATTAAAGGAAAACTTGAGATAGTTAGCCATACTGACCCATAAAGACGGTAACGTTAATAGGATAAAAAGATATTCATCATCAAAAATGCAATCAGACGATAACATGACTTCGTATGTAGATCGGATGTGACGTCATCCGAAGGAAACGCACCGTGTCCCAGCGTGGAAGTCATCATTCCCATACCGACTCTAGTCCAACCATATCCAGAAATAAGCGTACGACAAACGTAAAAAGAACCGTCGTCTCTTCACACACGAGTAGCTTTCAGTAAGCGTTACAAGGGGATGGCGGTTCAAGATAAAATTGTCAGTCTATAAACAGCTGTTGACGGAGTGGGTACGTTGCCTCCCGAATGAAAGTTCTCGTTTCATTTTTCTTTATTGCAACAAATGAAACACGAACTTTTTGTGGCAAGCTTAATGAATAATTTCGAACGTTTCGAGGGTGCCCAACGGATGTATAACATGTAGATACTTGTTTACAGAATTAGCGCTAATTACATTAAATTTTTGTCATACATTTTTTATGGGAAGTAATTATACTGTCCTACAATACTAGAAGCGATCGCTGATTCACATGCAATACCTATCATTTATTGTAATACATGTGTAGACTACTTACGAAGTGGAGCCCTTGAGTGCGCTGCTCGCGCGATACAATGACACAAAATCTTAAGTCTCTGCGACAACATTACACATATCGCCTCCACACACATACACGCTTACATATGAAAGTAGAAGGGTTTTATTTATTTTCCTTAACAAACTGAAATAGTTTAGAAAATTATCCGATACGAAATATATATAGGAGCTGTTAAGGTATGTACATATGTTTATTACACATATATGTTCCAACAACTCATATAAGTATGAATAGTTAGCTTAGGTCAGCTCAGATAGGTCGCGAATTGCACGTATCAGGCAACAGCCCAAGCCGAGTTGTGCCGTGCACCCTTGATCTAGTTGTCAAATAAAATCGGCTGAGTGCCTTAAGCGTTCGTCTTAGTAGACCGGCGAAGCTGTTAAGACCTTGTTAGATCAATAGCGTAATCAGTTCAAAAATAAATATTAAGGTTTCAGTACCATACAAACGTAAACCTTATGAGAGTAGTCCGGTGAAGCTGTTAAAGCCTTGAGAGGTCAAAAGCGTAGTTAATTCGAAAAAAAAAGATCTTATGAGGCATAGGTCAACAGACCAATGGCAGCGTGGGCTTTAAAAAAATTTGAAAAGTAACAAATTATTTATTGAAAATCGTAACCTTTATTCAAAATGTATTCTTAATTTATTTTTCATTTATGCAAACTAGTTTTACTACGCCATAAAGTTTACAATGTACAGTGACGTGAGATTAAAAAAACAAACTTTAAAAACATGATCTACCATTTTGAAATCTTGTTCTTAAATAATCAGCCGAGGAGTTAATACATATCTGCTCGTTGCTATTGGACGAAAACTAAAACACATCATCAACCTAACTCAGTCATCATATCTCCGCACCGCAATCGAAGGGACCGGCCGTAAAACGAGGAAACATGTTTTCGATGTCGCTTAGTTTTATCTAGAAAGTGTCTTTACTCAAAGATTAGTCGAGGTAAAGCATAATGTCAGGTAAAACAAACGGTACAACATAAAACAAAACACGTAAGAGATACATGTAAAAAGCTTAATATATCCTAACTAATACTATAAATGCAAGACTTTTACATAACAAAACCCAAAAGTTCTGGAACTATATGCCTAATCTAAATTAAGGCGAGAATGAAAGTTACTATATAATATATTGAGCATTTTTTTTCTCGAACTGACTACGCTATTGGCCTTGTTTAGGGCCTTCACAGCTTCACCGGACTATGGATTGAGCTATGTTGAAAATAAACATTAGTTTAACTAAGACCGAAAAACTCCAGCACCGTTTGACCCATCTTGATAACGATTATTATGTTTTATATTGTACTAGCTGTGCCCGGGAAACTGTCCGCGTAAAGCCTTACGTAAAAAAAAGCGGTGATCAATAAAATCACCTGAATATATTAAGTCCATTTACTTATTTACTTTTCTCTTGTATTTAAGTCGCGTCGTTATTAAAATCTCAATAACTTTTGATAGATCGAACCTATTTTAATGAAACGAAGACTAAATGTTAGTCAAAGATATGCTTTATAATGTTCTTGAAGAGGTTTCATCAGGAACCCAATAATTTAGCAATGATGCGTATCCAAAAAAAAACCGATAGGTAAACAGGCATTTCTTAAAATGATTAAAATGTATTTTACTAGTTATTGCAGATGATCGCTACATTTTTTTCCTAAAAATCTAAAAACTACAGACACGTTACATTACATTTTTATTACATATATATAAATTTAACGCGGAACAAGTCACAATATGTTGTTAGTATAGTTACAAAAATGCCGACAATGTTACTGGTATACTAAGTAACAGTAATAGACGTCGTTCCGAGAAAATAACGTAAATAAAAACAAATTGTTCTTCTAAACTACGTCGCAACGCGTCGGGACCTACATAATTGTGGAACGTTTACCGTACGCTGCATCAGTCACCGTTGCCCGCTCATAAAACTCACTAGCGACTAATAACTATACAGAAGAGAAATAAAAAACACGTGAAATAAAAATAAACAAGAAGAACGCATCAATATGTGAGCGAACGCGACTAAAGAGAACAGCGCAGTTCTAAATTCAAAAATAAAATTTCGTATCAAACTTCGACAGGGAGTTTTTGGCGGGATTTTATTCTGTCATGTAGTGAATTTTATATTTTATTCATAATCTTGTGTTATTTGACTCTATATTTTGTAAATTTGGTGGTGTTTTACGTAATATAGTTAGTATATTATGCATAAGTGAAGTGAATGGTAAATAATACCACGGAGCATGAAATTCTAAGATGCTTTTTCTTCGAACTGAATTAATATTGACCTAGCAAGGACTTAACAGCTTCACCGGACTACTAATTCTAAGATGCCACAAAAACTCACTGGAAAGTTTTGACAAGGGAGCCACCATCTTGTTGAAACGTTGAAATGATAGCTTGTAACATTATTATTAAGGGCTTGACAATGGCAGTAATAATCTGAAAGATTGGTTGCCAAAAATAAAGTTAAAAAAAAAAATGAGACAGATGTACTAGAGAGGTAGATAGGTTTAACACGGCGCGTAAAATACTCAAAGTTTATGAATCACAAAACACTCGGATCTAAACTATCGCATATTAAATCTGAGTCTCACGAAACGCGCGAACTCTTTACAATTTCAATTAACATACATGTAATACGGCTGTGAATCACGAACCGGCGCCGTCGGAAATCGTGAATCATTAGGAAACAAACAGTAGGCGCTATGAATAAAAAATTAATATACACAATAAAAGACAATTCATCACATCCGCACACATAATACACGAAGAACCGTACAGTTGACTGGGACAGTAATGAAAGTACATCTTATTAACATAATTTATTAGTTTAATATTACTTACACAAGGACAGAATCTATGAATATTCATACTATAATAGAAATTGTAGCAATTAAGCCGTTTCAATAACTCCTTGGGCACTTCAATTGATGTCATTTTATCGGGTACTAACCTCAGCCCGCGACTTCGTTCGTGTGGAATAAATACTTTGCTAACGCTAAAACGCAGCGGAAGTTCCCAAGAGGAAAAAAAAAACGATTTTTAAACATTCTTCATTGGTGCTCCGTTCCTATTTGTCTTAGCGTGATGATATATATGGCCTATAACCATCCTCGATAAATGATATACATAACATTTTTCAAATTAGACCAGTAGTTCCTAAGATTACCCTCTACAACGTCAGAAACTACCTCTTCATAATATTAGTATAGATATATTCAAACGGCTTAAGAGCGCTTTTCTGTCGCAAATTAATTGAATCCTATATCCTTAATTATACTGTTATTGAGATTATTTTTATAAAATGAATCAGAAGTGAAACCGGTTTACATATTTGTACACACAAGTGCCATCGTTTTTTTATATAGAATTACCTCTTGTTTGCATCTCCGCGCACTTTAATATAGATTTAATCAAACGGGAACAGTAGTTTTACCTTCATGAAAGCTAACCTATGTCATTACCCTTTACAATATGTAGACAAAATTTCGTATCCATCGGTTGACTAGTTAAGGCTAAAAATATAATTTATACTAATATTATAAAGCTGGAGGGTTTCTTTGTTTGGGTGAAAGCGGTAATATTAAGAACTACTGGTCCTATTTTCAAAATTATTTCAGTGTTAGATAGCTCACTTATCGAGAAAAGCTATAATACATCATGCTCAGACCAATAGGAGCACCAATGAAGAATGTTTCAAAATTTTTTTTTCTTTCTTCCGTTTTAAGTGCTGCTTGTTAACATCGATGTTTAGTAGGGATGGAAGGTGTCACAGTGATATTGAAAGGAGAGTAAATGCTGGTAACATGGTGAATGGAGCGTTGCGCACCTTTATGAACAGCCAGAAAATCTCTATGAGGGCTCGTCTGGCTGTGCATAGAGATGTGTTGGTTCCAACACTCATGTATGGTAGTGAAAGTTGGGTGTGGCAGAAAAAGCATGAAAGTAGAATAAATGCAGTAGAAATGAGAGCGTTAAGAAGTATGTTAGGGGTAACACTGTGTGACAAAATAAAAAATAGTGTGATAAGAGAACGATGTGGTGTAAAAGAAGATGTAGTGACACGAGTTGAAAAAGGGATGCTCAGATGGTTTGGGCACGTAGAGAGGATGAACGAGAGAAGAATGACTAGGCAAATTTATAAGGCGAGTATGAATGGGAACGTTGGAAGAGGAAGGCCCAGACGAACGTTCCTCGATCAAATCGGGGACGTTCTGAAGAAAGGTCGGGTCAAGAGTACTCTAAACCGACGAACATGCATGAGAAGACTGATGAACGTTGAAGAAGCGAAAGATGTGTGCCAGGACCGAAGCAGGTGGAAGGACGTGGTCTCTGCCTACCCCGCCGGGAAAGAGGCGTGATTATATGTATGTATGTATGTATGTTAACATTAGCCCAAAGTAGCTATTCCACGCGGACGAAATCGCAAGCAAAAGTTAGTAAAGAAATAAACTCATAGTTGTATTTATAATATTACTAAGATTCTATGATAATTATCATATGAGATACAGACTTAAATTGTCTCTGACAAAATTACTATTATACTTGCTAACGTACTTTTTTTAGACATTAGGATAGTGTTAGTTATATTCTTGGTAGGTACTTCATCACTAAATAGCGAGCACATAATAAAATAACTGACAAGCATGGATATTTCTCGTTTCATTATCTACTAATGTTCTAAATAACTTGTCGACATAATGAACACGACCATCGATGTATTCTTCTCATTTTATAATCGCCGTTGTTTTCACCAAAAACTATACCACGATAAATCTTGTTTACTGCGCCCACAACAACACCGATGAACCCGTCAAGGTTCCCCAAACCACTTAAATGATTTTAGCAAACCAAAGCGGGCCTACTTTAAAATGTTTTAGTAACTTTAAAACCGTTACACGATGATGGAGGCTTTCTTCAAGGTTCTATACAACGCTTGGATAGACGCCACAAATTATTACCCTTTAACTTACACCTAATCAATACATCGATAGCCAATCTAATCAATATTTGCATAATACGTGCGATCATTTCCGCCAACGGATTCTCGACGTCCATTGTTAGTAGCGACCAACGAAGTATTTGTATGGGCCACACTATGACGATGATCAGATATGAACTTCCTCTTGTAATTTGTGGCAGTATGCTAACGATCACCATGTCAGGAACTATAATTATCTATGGTCATGCGAACTTGTGATACTGGGAGTTCGTTGAACTGCGATGTGCAACAGGCCATCGTATCAAAGTACTAGCAGTATAAAGTTTAATGTTTGTGTAAAATATAATTCCTTTGCAGTAAATTAATGTTATAGAGAAAATTATACAATCAAAAATAAACATTTCCATTTCATTTATACGTTTATGTATCTACTGGGGTAAGCTAGATAATTTTTGTAGGTGGTACAGCCACGCTGAAGTTATTACTGGTTTGACCCACAGAAACATCGACGTGAAATAATAATGCTTTCTTTATTGCGTATCGATCGGTCAATCTCCCCCTTGCCTTCACCCAAAAATAGGTTGGCAACGCACTTGTGACTCCCCTGGTGTTGCTAGTGTCTATGGACGGCAGTGATCACTTAACATCAGGTAACCCACTTGTTCGATTGTCTCCTATAATATATATAAAATAAAACTAGCCAGGCGGCCTTAGAATCAGCCCTATCACCATTCTATTATCACAATATGACTCAGTTTCTAGGATTCGGACCTACATCCATTGACACAGTGTCCGACACAATATCAACTAAGCTAACATTCCTTCAAACAAAACAAACAACGCAAAAACATAAAAAAAAATCTTCGAAAAGCATTTCATTCTAATTTAGACAAAGCAAAAACAATGACTGCGTTCAGATAACATGCCACACGTATAAATTAATAAAGAAAACTCATGGCAGCAGATACACATTAGAAAATAAAAAAATATTGGTAAATTAAAAGTATTTAATTATTGATAATTGTCAACGCCCGTCTCCCTATCAGTTCATATTGCAATTGACATTATGAAATGTCTCTAAGACTACCCGGGTGTTCCGTTTGATAAGAAATTACACATCGTCCCATAATTAGGGAAAAGTAATACAATACGAAATTTTGTTTTTTTTTTTTTTTTACTATAAAATATCAAAACGTATTTATGCCTGAAGGCTTAGATTTCTTTTATTTGTTCATAAAAATACTATAGCGTTTTTTAATTGTATTTATTGGATTAAAAAAAATTGAATTTATAGTGCGATAGTCTATAGCTTTCGAGTATGTCATCCTCTTTGGCAGATATGATGCGAAAATGTAGACCACCAACTTTTTTTATATATAAGAACAGGCGGGTCACCTGATGTTAAGTGATCACCACCGTCCATATACACTAGCAACACCAGGGGAGTCGCAAAGGTGTTGCCATCCTGTGTTTGGAAGGAATGCTGGGAAGGGGGAGCGGGAGAGGAGAGAGGCGGGGAGAGGTGGGTCTGCGGCGCTCTCACTGACCGAACGAAACGCAACAACGTAAACACTGTTACTTCACGACGATTTTCTGTGAGAGGGTGGTACTACCCCGGACGGGTCGACCCATTCATGCTGAAATCAGTAATAGCTTCAACGAGGCTCTACCACCTACAAAGATAATTGATAATATAGGCTCATTTTCTACATTACTCGAGAGAAGCCGGGCGGTCACATAGTCTATACTAATATTATAAAGAGGTAAAATTTGTTTACCCGATTAGGCCTCCCACGGCAGCGGCTCAAGCCTAGGTTCGATCCCTCTGTAGGGAGCCCTTGAGTGCGTTGCTTGCGCGATACGGTGACACACAAATATACATCACTGCTACAACACTACACGATCACCCCCACACACGTGCACGCTACACGCTTACACATGAAAGTGGAAGGGTTTACTTTTTTCCCTTAGCGAACTGAAAAAACTCTCAATTTTCCGATAATAAATATATGGAGGAGTTGTTGAGGCGTGTATGCTTGGTAAACATATACGTTTCAACAACTCAGACATATATGAATAGTTAGCTAGGTTAGCTAAGATAGGTCGCGATTTTGCATGCAACAGGCAACAGCCAAGCCGAGGTGTGCCGTGCACCCTTGAGCTGGTTGCCAAAATAAAATCGGCTGAGTGCCTTAAGCGCTCGCCTTAGTAGTCCGGTGAAGCTGTTAAGACCTTGCTGGGTCAATAGCGTAGACATTTCGAAGAAAAAAAAAGGTAGTTTGTGAGTTGTGACGTTGTGGCGTTGTAGGGGGTAATTTCAGGAACTACTGGTCCGATTTGAAAAAATCTTTCAATGTTATATAGCTCATTTATCGAGGATGGTTATAGGTTATATATCATCATAACGCTAAAACCAATAGTAGCGGAGCACCAGTGAATAATGTTCAAAAATCGAAATTTTTTCCTCTTGAGAGCTTCCGCTGCGTGTTAACGTTAACCCAAAGCATCTATTATTCCACGCGAACGAAGTCACGAGCAGAGGCTAGTAGATAATAAAGGGAAATAACAACAGCTTAACCAATTAAAAATAATTCCCATACAGACCACATATGTGAACGCACGAGGCAAATGAAATACCATAATATAATTGTGATATAGGCTATATATAAAGCGGTGATTTATTATAGACAAACGGAAAATTATGAAATTAATATATTTATTATTAACAGAAATACTAATAGGTTAATCCAAATATAAGGAAACTGCGGAATTTTTCCAGTTTATTTACAGCTTCAATAATACGATGTTCATTTGTTCCAGGCCTTATATACATACCAAGGTAAAACCTGTGCGAGGTACGTTAGCTGAAGGAACAGTGCCACAAGTATTTCTAACTCGAAACAGGAGTGTTGCCATTGTTTCGTTCCCAAAGGTGTAGTTTAATTAATGATATTATAACTAAACGTCCTGTAAATACGTTACCTACATGATATTTTGACAAAATAAATGGCACGATAACGCACACATACGTAAAGTAATATTGTAACGCCACATTGTCTTAAGTAAGATGGCATATTCTCAAGGTCGGTGGTGAGACAGAAATAGTTTTATGTTGCTTAAATACGGGCGGATTGACGGGTCATTCGTCAAAAATAAGCTAAGTTAGTTAGTTGTCAAAATAAAATCGGATGAGTGCCTTAAGCGCTTACCGCGAGTACTCCGGTGAATTTTTTTTTCTCGAACTGGCTACGCTATTGGCTTTATTTAGGACCTTCACAGCTTCACCTGACCACTACTACGGTGAAGATTAAGGTCTTGCTAGGGCAATAGCTTAGTAAGTCAATGCGAAAAAGAAAATCGATCGACAAGGTGACAGAACACGCTAAGCTCTGAGTCCACATTGCTATGAAACTGAGAGTAATGGCTGCTCATGAGGGCATTAGACTGAGCCCTACCAACATTTGTATGGGTCTATCATGTCCTTCCTCCGCCAGAAACTTCGGTTCATAAAATTTATACTTTGTAATAAAATTTGTATTAATCGACATGATATCCGAACACACTACCAACCCAACAAAAATAATCAAACACTAACCAAGGTAGATTTTTGTCAAGAATTTTTTTTTTATCAAGGACCTAAATAAAGGTCAGTCTTTTGACACTTTGCAACAACGGATACCGTTGGCCGGAGGTTCCGGCCCGCGATACCACGCTTTAACCATGTCATTAATACTAATTGCTTTGCATTGTAATTACTGAGTCCATACTGGACACTTACATATACTTAACACGCCAAATATATGCAGTATACTGGCTGATACCCGAGACTTCGTCTGTTGTCGTCGTTGCGTAGTTTATTATCCCATTTGTTTTGTTATATCTCAAAGGAATTATAGACAACGTTTTCGAAGAAAGCTTCCACGTGGCTTGACTATATCCGACACTTCCAATAATTATCGTTATATTTCAATCAATTAAAAAAAAACTTGTCAAATTTATACACCTAAATCTATTTCATATAATCACTTTATCTATCTATTAATCGCATTAAAATTCGTTCAATACTTTCTAAGTTTATCACAACCAAACAGACAGATGCTATGGAAGATTTATAGCAATTTTATAATATGTAGCGACAAGCAGCAGTTGGACTTATACATGAACATATATACTTTACAAAATAACTAAGAGTAGCATGAGATAGGCTCCCTTGATTATTATCATCATCTAGACTGGGTACCAACTTCAGTTTGACAAAATACTATTACTAATGAGTTATCGAAATTCAACCATAATTCATTAATATTTCAAGTTGCAATTTGAAGAATAAGAAAACTATTTCCTAATTCTTTTTATCTTGGCAACACTAAAACTTATCTTTAATTCAAGAAGGCATTCATTTTGATCATTGTATATTAACAACATATTTCAATTAATCCTATTTTTTATATGTTACAATTACATGGTAACAGTGTCAACCAACATGAAGGTTAACTGTCAATCAAGGACCTTTCTTTAAATTTTCTTGTTGTTTTAATTACTAATATTTCTGTTTCTATTACTAATTTCAGGTATAACTTTTTCAGGTGTATCTCGTGCAAACAAAATCAAACATTTTTTGTTGCAATGAGATGTGGTAGTAGTCAATTAATAGCAGGTGGAAGTGAAAAGTACTGGCCACTAGAACATTTACTTAAGCTTGTCAAAATATATTAGACGAAATAGAGGAATGCCTGAGAAATAGAGGAGGAAGATATTCTTAATTGTACCTCTCTATATTTATATATGAATGTGTGTAATACCTGTAGGTCCAGCTTTTTCTAACCATTCTTCCTTGTCAATGCCCTTCTAAACTACATTGCATATTCTTTTGCAATAGTCACTAAAGTGTCTCACTTTATTTAAAAGCATTAGTTTATCTTATGTAATATAAAATCGCTGAATGTTTTGCTATGTGGAAATCTCGAGAACAGCTGAACAAATTTCGCCAATTCTTTTTTTGTTGTGTTTGATTTTGTCAGGAGAATGTTGTTATGAGAAAAAAAAATTATATTTTTATATACTTTAGGCAGAATAGAGTTCACGGGCACTGCCATATCTATATATATATATTGTGTAGGTTTATATATTTTGTTTACAAGGTTAGCATGGAAGGTTTATATGCAAAACAGATAATAGTTTAACATAAATGTCTCATCCATGAACAGTCATACAAGGATACATATAAAAGCTAAGTATACATAAATATAAAGAAGGATGTAATAAGATCATTGCACAATGCCTTACATTCATTGACCCCACCAACAACTTGTTGCACTTATCACCCATTTATAAATATACAACTGATATGATCATATCTTAACAACTATACTGCCAAAGTCTAAATAATAAAGATGTATAATATATAGATTATTTATTTGATAACAGAACGCTTCTCTGAGAAGACAATTGCTTGTAATCTATACATATAATATAAATGAAGTGTCTGTATGTAATACCAAAGTAACAATATGCTACTTTTTTTTATACCATAGGATGCAAACGAAAAGGCAGGTCACCTGGTGTTAAGTGATCACTGCCATACATAGACACTAGCAACACCAGGGGAGTCGCAAGTGCGTTGCCAGCCTGTGTTGGAGGGAGGGGGAGGGGAGTGTGGAGCAGGAGAGGAGAGAGGGGATATGGGCCTCCGGCGCTCTCACTGACCGAACGAAACGCAACAATGCAAACACTGTTAGTACATGTCGATTTTCTGTAAGAGGGTGGTACTACCCCGGGGCGAGCCGACCCATTCATGTTGAAACCAGTAGTCGTTTCAGCGTGGCTCTACCACCTAGAAAACCTACTGATTGGATATGAAAGTATACAAGATAGTGACAACAAAACAGTATTTAAAAAACGCATCTAGAGCTGCAAGTAAATGCTAGTTATTTTTATAAGACTGTAAATATTGGGCTTAGCAAAAACTTTGTTCTATGAATTGGAAAATTTTCCAAAGTAATTAAGTATTTCTGGTAAATTGTTGAAAAGAGCAAATCTTAGTAAAGAATTCCAACAAATTAAAAATATATAATGTACACAAAATAATATACAAGTGTTGAGTATTTGTTGCTTCCTTTTTTGTGATAGGCATCATGATATTTGGAATTTAGATCTTGTTAATTCCTTGTAAATTAATAGATATAGAAGAGAAATTTAACATTTCATATTAATAGATTAATTACTGAATTCTTTTGACCTACATTTTCATAACTTACTTTACACTAAGTTGATATAAGACAAATTTAGTAACTGCATAATAATAATAATAAGCATTATTAAAAGTCTAAAATATATTCTAACTACTTTATTTTTACAAATAAAATGAATCTACAGACAAACCTCTGTCACCCTAAAACACTTGAGAAACTATCATTTTTTTAATGGAATTTAAGGTTTGAGATTTGTATTTTCTGATTTAAATAGGGATAGCATTTGATTTCAATGTAAGTACAGAGTTTTTGTGTGGGAGCACACAGGAGAATGCAATGCCTTCAAAGGAAATTTGGAAAATATTGAAAAATTAGCAGAAAATTTGGAAAAAGGAAAGAATTTGAAAAAAAAATCTTAATTTTTACACCACACTGTGTTTTCTTTTTAACTTATCAAAGTTATCCAAATACAACATCTAATCTATTTAACTTGGACAGTTATAGCATAGCCAAGTAGTTGGTTCCTGTAATAGAAGGTCGTAAAAAAATGTATGGAATAATAATTTTCGAAAATTAGCACACTTCAAGAAAGAAGTGACATAAATGGCCTGTGTACGTATATCCATTGCCCGGGACATAACAAATGTAACACCAATAATAGTTAATAAAATGCTAGTAGGTCAAACAACTTAAGCATATAAAACCTGAATCTTAGCTTAGAAACAAAATTAAATATATGATGAATTTTCTTAATTGCCTAATAATGTAGCATATTTTTGGTTAACTGTTTATAAAGACTTGAGTAAAAAGAGTACAATGTCTTTAATTAATAAAAGAAACGTAAACAGTAGACATAATTAAACATAACACTTGTTTGCAGAGTTGCGATCCGTCTGCCACGCTGGACGCACGTATTTGTTTGCACGCGCCAGATGGTTATTTCGACAACGCCGTACTGTCGAGTGAGTCATCACTCGACACTATTGTATTTTGGAACTGCGATTACTTCCAAGAAACGCACCTGTGTGTCTACCTTGTTCTATTGCTCTTTTAAAATTCGATTAGTTTTGTGCTACTTTTAGTCCGGACTCCGGAGTCCGTTAAATTCAAAAGACACGCCCCCCTGCCCCTCTGGCAGGGAGGTTTTTAATGTCTTCCCCTGCCCCGCTCCCATCCTCAGGCCCGGGTATGGCCTCTCATAGTGAGATTCGGCTTTTAGAAGCTGAACTCGCTAGGTTTCGTGGTTTCATCGGAAGCAACTGTCCCTCCCTAATAGAGAACTACGACGCGTTTACGAAGAAGTATCGCGCCGAGCACTCTTTCGCGATGTCCGCTCCCTCGGTCCTAGTTAGGATCGTGGAATCAAGCGACTTCGAGCTAACGAATCGTCACTCCTCTAGTGCCGATACGTCCGGCTCTGATTCCGACATGGAGCAGGATTCCCCCGTTGACGACGGCTTCACTGAAGTCACGCGGCGTCGAAAACCGCGCAATAAGCGCCAAAATCCCTCCTCGTCCGAGAACGTCGACGGCGCGAAAGTGCCAACGGCGACTCCCGCACCCCCTAAACCAGTCTCGCCCAAAGCTGCGACTCCCGCAGTCACGAGTAAGAAGCCTCGCTCTCCAACTCCTGTCACAATCCAGGACAGAGCATCCTGGGTCGAAATCTCTAGTCTGCTGCAAGCAGCAGACATTCCTTTCACCTCTCCCATGAGTACCCTCGTGGTTATTCAGGTAAAGGTAGCTACCCCTACTATTCACCGCAAACTTACGCGTTTCCTGCGCGATAATAAGTTTGCTTTTTTCCCCATGCGCTCGAAGAAGAGCGTATGCTGCGTATTGTCATCCGCAGAGTCCCTTCGGAAATCCCAGTCGATGGCATATACGAAGACCTCAGAGAACAGAAGTTCCCTGTCAAAGAGGTGCACCGTATGCGCTCCCCGCGCACTAGAATGCCCTACGATATGGTGTTGGTCATTCTCGACCGCACCGTGGAGAGTAAGAAAATATTCAATCACTCGACCCTCTGCAGCCTCTCCGGCGTCACCGTAAAGCCGCCACGCAAAACATCGTACCCTCGTAGTGTCACAACTGCCAGGTGTACGGACACTCCGCACTTAATTGTTACCTGAAACCCAGGTGCGTTAAGTGTCTCGGCGACCACTCCACTAAGAAGTGTCCTGGCACGAAAGACTCGCCCGATCCTCCAAGTTGTGTCTTGTGCCGCGGGGTGGGCCATACCGCGAATTATCGTGGGTGTCCCCGCGCCCCTCGTACAAAACAGCCCCGTTACGCTAGGCAGGTTTCACCGTCTAAGGCGCCTGCGTCGTCAACCCGTCCCCGACCTCCGCCTCTCAATTCTAGAGAGGCCTTCCCTAACTTACCGAGCACATCTCGTGCACCGTTAGCGCCCGCACCCGCGCCTAGCGCGCCCCTCCGCCCCGCACGGGCCCCGTGGGCCCCCAAGATCGCGCCCCAGCCTGCTCCTCGTCTTCAGGCGGCTAAGCCTTCACAGGCCGACCCCGCCCTCTCCTTCAAATTATCTGGTATGGACTGCTCAGCCCAGCTCTTAGTTTTCCACGAGATCTCGGAGATCTCCGCGTACGATGAAGTAGCAATCGATCCTACGATGAAGTAGCAATCGATCCAAAACAGAGCCCTATTCGTGCGATCGCGAAGTTTCCCGCCATCGCGGCTACCATTCAATGGCTCGCGCGCGCCACCGTCTCGAAATAATAATAATTTTTCTCAATATAAAATAGAGTAAACTCGCGTGTTTATATCTATCTTTCCCTAAAATCGAAAAACAATCGAAAAACAATGTCGTTATTTCTATTTTTAGATACAGGCACCGGCGCCGTTCGTTTAATCTGTAAATTCGATCTTTTCAATTCACGTGGCCGGCCACGTCGCGGACCCCTCCCTCGTACGTCACGAGGCAGGGCCCTCACGTTTTACTCCCGCACATACGTCGCGTCATCTCGGCAGCATCTTTGCTCGAGATTACCCGGGTGATCACAAAGATGTTGCTATCGCGATACAGTACACACCACACCGATTATACACACACACAGATATTCAGACATGCACCTTTACACAAACTAGTGGAAGGGTTTACTTTTTTCCCTTATTCTAACTGAATCGAGTAGTTTAGTTTGTTTCTTTCCGATTTACATGTTGTGTTTTTGAATCATGCAATTTTAATTGTATGATTCAAAAAATGAACACATGTATAGCTTAGCATAGTTTAGCTAGGTCAGATCGGGTTATTTCCGGTAACAGCCCACGCCAAGGTGTGCCGTGCACCCTTGAGCATGTTACTTAAACTAAATCGGCTAGAGTGCCTTAAGCGCTCGCCTTAGTAGTCCGATGTAGGGATGTGAGATTAATGGAAAAAAATCGATTAATTAGGAATCGACTTTTATTTTTTCAATAATAATCGATTTGTCAAAAATCGATTTTATTTAAAATAAATAATCGATTTCTGGAAAAATCGATTTTTATAATATTTAAAAATAGTCATGCTTTCCACATTTCTATAATAAACCTAAAGATTCAAAATAATCTGATAAACAATTTATCAGATTAAGAATCAAATAAAATGATATGCATCAAAAATAACCAGTTCAAAACAAAATAAAAGTGAATGTTCCTTTAAACTTTTAAGGTAAAGAATATAGAAACTAAATACCATAGAAATTTTCTGTACTATTAAACAATATATCATAATAAAAATGAAATGATAAACATCATTATTAATTCTAACTGTAAAATTCAAAACAATGAAGTTCTCTTTTAAATTTTCATATTAATTATAGTGTGATTGACAAAATTAAAATGGAAGAATTTGTACATTGAAGAATTTCAATAATAATTTATAGTTTTGTAAACTTATCGATGTCGAGTTTGCCATAAGACATTTTTAGTGAACATGTTGAAGTACATTGTACTCGCATGACAGATCTTTTTAGTTTTATTGAAATTTTTAATTTTAGAATCTTAGAGCGGTATTTGGCTGTCATAAGAACTACAACAATCATTATAAGATATAGTAACTCATGTTACTTGTAAGGCAGTGGGATGTTTTCATTCTATGTTCTTTTTTATTTCGTAATTTCATGTATATTACTGTGGTATTATTCTTTTTCATTATAAAATACTTTCGCCAGCCCTTTTCGGTGTTTTCCAGCTAGAAAACATTTTAAATTCTTACAAATATATTATCTCACTATGCTCACTCTTCAATTGTAAATAATAATGAACTTATTTTGAGTTTTTTTTCATCCGTCGCATAGATGTTTATGAAAATCGATTTAAATGCGTAATTTATATAATCGATTTAAAAAAAATCAATTAATATGAATATAAACATTGACAATAAAAAATCGATTATAATAAAATAGTAATCGATTTAAATAAAAATCGATTATTTTTTAACATCCCTAGTCCAGTGAAACTGTGAAGGCCTAGTAAGGCTAATAGCGTAGTCAGTTCGAGAAAAAAAAAAAAACACTTGTTTGTCATAAAGTGTCTGTAACATCTGTTCAAGAGAAACTGACAAAGAAAATGTGTTGTGTGTAAATACATACTTGAAAATAATTATATCTGTATAAAATGTATTTACAAGAAATGTTAAAATAGAGTTATATTGAATTTTTTATGAAAGAATATAGTAAAAAGGATATATTTCTCATTCTACCTTTTAGTCAAAATAAATAATTTTATATTAAAGGTTTTTACTAGTATAATGATATTAAATATATGTCACTGAATATTTCAAGAGAATGGAATCCTAGCTTGCTTATTTTGTTTTTTAATTCTACTTCAACCTACTCGTATTATATTTTGTTATATGTGTAGTTTGTTTTATTTTACAGAGAGTTCACGCGACTGGTATTATATGGACTTAGGTGAATGACCTAAAATTAAAAAATATATCAATAACTTATATCAAATAGTAAACAAAACAAAAAGTAATTACTTACTCATATCTTGCGCCTCAACGCTGTCCTTTGTCAGAGCTAATAAAATTAAAAAAACGGTACACCACTTATAAACACTATCACCAAACATTTTATTATCACGTAAAGTATTTTGAGACATTATAACACAATAAGAGTTTTCATTAAAAGGTAAGAAACATTATAGAACAAAATTTTATATTCTGTTCGTTTAAGGCACTACACATCATTCAACCAACCACAACGTTCGTCGTCGTGACTTACTTTGCGAACAAAAATAACAACTGTCCGTAAACGAAACATCTACACACAACGAAGAAACTAATGACAGTTAACGCCAGTGTGGCCACTGCACTTACTCAATAAATTACCAAATTATATCAACAGTTGCTAGATTATAGAATTTAAGCGC
This sequence comes from Antheraea mylitta, assembly GCA_014332785.1. Lineage (NCBI taxonomy): Eukaryota > Metazoa > Arthropoda > Insecta > Lepidoptera > Saturniidae > Antheraea > Antheraea mylitta. The sequence goes on from JACEII010000032.1 coordinate 4,695,952, forward strand.
TTCGTGACTATGTTTTTCGTCATAGCAATAACATAGGATTTCATTAAATTTTAGTGAAATATCTGAATTCATATAACTATCACACGTGCTTATAACAATCACGTGAGAAATATTCGCAGTCACTTTCATATTTGTAAAAATTGTATGAATATGACATTATGAATATTTCATACTGATATAAATTGTTAAATTAACAGAACATATAAATACAAAAATATAATGTATAGGCATTATAAATTCCATTAAACTTAAATTTGATTTTGATCTTAAAACTGTAATGCATTGAAATTTAGTTTTGGAGAAAAAGCTTGATAGAAAATAAAGTTTATACATCGTATTTTAATATATTATTGCCTATATATTTAACCATCCGTTATACTGTTATATAGGGATCGGTGGAGAACCGTTAAGTAAAACTTCACATCTTTAAAGTTTAAAGTCTATAACAAGTGACATATTAGAATAAATTCATATTATTATATTCATAAATTATATTATTCATATATAAAATTCATAAATAAAATATATTCATAAAGCATGCCTTAAATGCCATAAAGATACCGGAGTGAAATGATGTCACAATTTCATGTAGGTATATATTATCATTACTATTTGTTATATACCACATGCTACGTAGTTATTGTCACAGACGCTGCTAGTATTAAATAATATATAAAATAATGCTAACAATAACATTATAAGCAGAGCCAGGTTTTTAATTACGAAAAGAGGTAAAACAAGTATCTCTTCTTGATTCCAAATTCAAGTCTACAGTAGTCATCGAGAACAGATGCCAAGGCTTAAGTATTGAATGTATAAGTCGTAACCACTTCCCTGTTATACTTTTTACGTTTTATATCAGACTAAACAGAACAGATGAAGGGGCTCTATGACTATATTTATAGCCAGAGAAAGTCAATTCTGGCATTCACAGAAAGATATCTCATACCAAGATGATTGGGCAATAGTTTGGGAAGGAATGGATATTAGCACGCGTACCTAGCTTAGAGGTAGTACCGAAAAACCTTACAAAATTGCCCAATTGATCTGAATTTGCCCAGAACGGTATTTTTTAGTAATCTTGAAAAATTATATCTAGTAATTAATTTTAGATATTTGAATATATCTTAACAACACTACATAAGCGTCTTTTGCTTAATTAGTTCATCTCCAAGTTGGTAGTGCAATTTGCTGGCCAAAAGTGGAGTAGTCTGTTTCTATGAAATTTTATTTTCAACTCGCTGTACCCGCATTATTTTAAATGTCTTAAAGAATTATTAAATTATGAAACTATTTACAGTTATAGAAATGTTCTTTAAAAACCATTGTAAGTACGACACACACGCTACTATCAGTAACATGTACCTAACATGTACATTAGATATGTTGATACTAACAGTGTAATCAATGAGGATTATCATAACCAACATATTTGGAACAGTCACCAACCATATAACTACTTCAGTGCTTACTTACACTGTACAAAGAACTAATTAAAAAATGACTTAAAAATAGATAATGATCTAATGTGCCCATATTGTCAATAAGTTTATGGTCTAATATCTTATTAGAAATGCTTCTTCTATCTTTATAATTACTAATAATTATTATAATATTAAATTGTAAACAATGAATGTGGTGACGTCTCGAATCTTGCACATATATAAATCAAGATATAACATTTATATATTAAAGCGCGGTAAATACGCACATGTTTACAGTGAACAACATATTTTTGCTAAATTTCATATGGACGAAGTAGCTAGTCCAAAATAGAATAACTTAAATTACTATTTATAAGGTTCGCTGTCTACCTATGAAAGTCCCGTGAATATCTGTAAAAGTTAAAAGTTTTGGGGAAAGTTTGGTGGGCGAAAATACGGTTAACAGCTATTATTAACAAAAAATACCTAAATTACTTTTAAAAAGTTAGCTATCTGCCAGAAAAAGTCTCGTAAATATTGGTCTAACCGTTTTGGAGATAACATTGCAGACGAAGCCGCGGTCAACACTTAGTCTAATTTAGAGTAGCCAATGTCACCTGCTGTAATCTCAGTTATCTGCTAGTGAAATTCCCGTCAAAATCGGTCCAGCCGTTTCGGAGATTACCGGGAACAAATAGACAGACAGACCGACAAAAATTTTAAAAATTGCTTTTTTGATATCAGTAGCTTGTATACATTCATACCCAATTAGTGGAAAATGTTTATTTCGCTGTTACATACAGACACTTCATTTTTATTATACCTATGTATAGATTGCAACAGGTAAGTATTTTTAAGCCACAACTTTAATTTATAGCTGCCATTTAATGTTGAAAAAAATATTCCAACCCTAAGTGGATAATAAAGGTACGAACAGGGTATATATGAGTAAGTGGAACTTCTCAGCGGCTCAGAATAGTTATCCTGTGCTTGTGTTCATAAGACTAGTCTTGACGAGGACTTACATCTGGGGTTTTGACTGATATTGCCACAACCACGATCAGAGTAGGAGTATCGCGGAAGAAATATTGGATTAAGATTCTAAAGCCATCAAACTTTACTTAACTTATTTTATACCCAACATACATCGTGAATGTTTAAAGAGTGACAACCTTTAATCATGTGATAGTAGGCAATGTAGATTTTTAAGGTATTAAAAGCAATATTATTATTAAAATAAAATGAAAAATCAACCAATAAATTTGGGCAAACTATTGTATGGTTTTACTTTAAATTACCACGACAAAATTATAGAATCGTCCTCACATGGCGTGAATTGTACCAGCTATGTTATTAGAACACGGTACCTACCATGGCTATTGCAACTGTTTGTTTAATGAAGAGTTTAGAATAGTTTTTTTCGGTTGTCGGCAAACCTCGCCTCCGGAGATGCATGCTCTTTCAATTCTTAGAAAATGTTGCTCTTCCAAAAAATGTTTAGTGCAGCGGAACATTATTTAGGAATTTCCCTTGTAATTGACGAGTAAATATTTTTCTAAGGCAGAATTTAGGCAAATTCTTAGCAACCAACATAGCACGGCTAGTCGCTCACGAAAAAAAAAACTACAAAAGCAAGCTCGAGAGTGTACTTTCAATCTTAATTATTTATCCTAATATTTCCATGAAAATGTCTCTATCGAAGAAAAACTTAAGTTTAGAATAAAGACTCTTTCAATAAGCTTAAATTTTGTATTGTTTATATTTGACTCTTTTGCATGATGAATTTGCCGACCACTGTAATATAAATTACTCATTAAATATTACTTGCGTTGTGTATCTGTTATAGTATAACATTTCGTGCGCGAATTTTCTACGGGGTACCAGATGTTCAGGATCCTAAGTGTTCACCGGTGGTGAATTTGCAGATTATAGAGGCGGTAGAATTTAGATGCGGCAAATTTGGGGATATATTTTTTTATGTTTTAACGAAATTAAAAAGTTTAAAATTTATATTCTAAAAAGTGATCCGTCGATATCACAGTTCAAAGTCGTAGTAGTTACGGGAAAAGGGTGGATAATTGGGTAGATAGAGCACAAACAATAACGTTGCCATATCACTGACAGAAAAAATGTAATTAATATGACTACCTGGACGACCGATCCAAGCTCGGTTCTTTAAATAACATTCTAAATGAAAATAAATTGTTAGGTTTGCCTCACAAAATTACCATTTTTTACCAAAAAAAAAGTCTCTCTCATAATAATAAAATTATTTTTTAATTAAAATAAATTGTTAGGTTTAAATAAAAAAAGTCTTCTATGAATTAAATCTAGACAGATCGATTTATCGTCCCCGAAACCACCTACATACTAAGTTTCACGGAAATCGCCGACGCCCTTTCTGAGATCCTGAATATAAAACAATATAAAAATATAGAATAATTGCTTGTTTAAACGTATTAGATTGTTAACAAGGATATCAAATTGTAGAGATCCTTAGGAGCGGCAAAATTGGAATAGACTACAGACGGCAGATTTGTAAACCCACCAGTGGTTTTCACGCATTTCCATTACTTACAGCTTATGAATACTAGCTTCTGTCTGCGGCTACGCTAGCGTTAATGTATATTTGTCCAATTTATGAATAATGGTACTTCATTCTGGATAAAAGCTACCTCATGTCCTTTTCTGTAGTCTTGAGTAAATGTATGCAAAATTTCATGAAATTTGGTTAAGTGATTACGGTTTGGAAACTCACTTTCGCAAGTACAATTTAGAATTTGTTTCTATGTGCAGCGTAGGTTTTGAAACACAACTATCTCCACCAAGACCACTTGACAAAATATAGTCCAATGATCATATTATTTTAAGAATAAAGAAATGGGAGCGAATATAATCTATACAACCAAGTATCAAATAAAGAAACACTTATAAAACATTTATGTATTGGCAATAACTTCAAGGAGAAATTATGTATAAACAATTTCAATGTACATCAAATTGAAAATGAAGAAACTAGAAGTTCTTCGCCATTCTTCTTATTTTTATAGTCCCACGTGGCTTGGAAACCAATATAATACTTTGTTGCAACATAAATTGATTATTTTTTTAAATTTTTCTAGTGACATTTGTTCATGTTTCTAAACAGAGCATTTAAATATAAACAATAGAAGTATTTCTTTGATATGTTCCGCCTAAAACAGAAATAAGGTTATCACAGAACATAATAAGGTAACCCAAAAGAAAGGTTATCGCTTATTTTTACGAGATAGTTAATTTTTTAACAGCTATACCTAATTACAACATAAAAGATTTTTTTAGTAGAGGCACACCCAGCCATGATTCTGCCTGCCTCTCAAAAACATACAGAGAAATTTTCCAATTTCAATTATTATGCATGAACACACTTTTGCCCAATGATCTGTATTTATGTATTTATACTATAATAAATCTGTAACAAGTCGAAATCTGTACATTAAATATCTTTTGAAAATTTTAATCAGGGTAGACTATGTTATCGATATAGAAGTAAAAAATAATCTTTTTTACAATTTTTGTCTGTCTGTCCTGTAAACACGCACCACTCTGAAAGTACTGAATTAATATTGACGAAACTTGACACAGTGATAACTTATATTACATGGCTACATCCAGGGTACTTTTGGCCCACAAAATGCAAGAGCTTCTCCAGGACAAAGAAAAACAAAAAATTGTAGTTAACGTAACTAGATTTTTTTGCGACACCTTAGTACAAGAGCCGGCAACGTTGGAAGAACAAGAATTTTAGAATAGCTGGTTCTTTAATATATCATTATATATTTTTTTGTATCATTTTTTTTTTTAGTTTGTTTTATTCTGCAGACTCTTGGTCCGCACCTTTTTTTGCTTACATGTAATATTTTGTATACGTAAAAATCGTATCCGTGAGCATATATTTTTTTTTAATCTTAGTCATTTATTAAATATTGACTGTTTAATAATTATTAACTATTTTAGGTTTAATGACGTTATTGTTTTTATAGCGCTTGCATTTCCATTCTTTATGGCCATTTTTAGGTTGTAAACCATAATATCCCGTGCCGGAGAGTCCACGGCCCGACGAATGAACCTACTTATCGCGTCGTCAGTCACGTCGGTATAGTAGACACAGGTGTCGGTGTGCCTAGATATTGCCACTATAGCATGTGAAACGTTATCGTGGATTTGTACCCTTCTGCTCTTTGTTTGCAGGATCACCACCGATTTGAAGGTTAGTCCCTGGGATTCATGGACTGTCAGAACGCGCGATCCTTCCCCTACCCCGTAACCCTTTTTTATGAGGGCTTTTATCTCCTCCTGTGTGTGTACCAGGAAGAGAGTATCGGGAGTGTGTGAGGGTATTTGTTCGCCCTGATGCTCAGAGATCTTACTATCGATTTCGGTGAATATATCCCGTCGTATACTTGACTCAGTGCATAGGCTACATCCATCCAGCTTTGTATCATAGGAGGCAAACGAACAGGTGTGTCACGTGATGCTAAGTGACCACTATCGTCTATAGACACTAGCAACACCAGGGGAGTCGCAAGTGCGTTGCCCATCTGTATATGGGGGAGGGGAAGTTTAAGGGACGGGAAAGGAGGAAAGGGGAAGAGAGGTGGGCCTCCGGCGCTCTCACTGACCGAAGGAAACACTACAATGCAGGCACTATTATTTCACGTCAGTTTTCTGTGAGAGGGTGGTATTAGCCCGAACGAGCCGACCTATTCATGCTGAAACCAGTAATAGCTTCAGCGTGGCTCTACCACCTACACACATTATCAATATAGCAATAGACAGAATTTAGGATACCTGGTAACCGGTTAACGTTGTATTTTTAATGCGCATTTTGATTTAATTAATTTTGATTTATGAATAAGTTTAGGAACATTTTTTTCAGTAA
>JACEII010000032.1:4710627-4741670 GCA_014332785.1 Antheraea mylitta
TTGTGGTTATAAAGTCATAATATATCAAAAATTCAAACACGTCAAGCGTCTTCCGCTAGTAATGGTGTGTTCATGTTAAATTTGTACACGTTAGCACATACTCTGTCTAGATTTTCCTTCTGGTCATACGGTGGGAGTACCCGGATCTTCCTGTCCTTGTTCTCGGTGACCAGCTCGATGACTCCCCACTGTCGGAGAATCCTGAGACAGTTCCGTATAGCATCTGTTGATACTGCTTCGCCTGTAAACATTCATATTATCTAATAGCTTTTAACGAGCAATTCTTGTATATTTGTATATATTCAGGATCTCGGAAACGGCGTCATCTATTTCCGGGAAACTTGGTATGTAGGTAATTTCGGGGACGATAAATCGATCTGGCTACTTTTTCCTTCATAGAAAAAAATTTTAACTGAGATTTCAGGTAATGAAAAAATATAGCTAGAATATGAAGGCAAATTTGCCGGCGCTGTCAAAACAAAAATAGGTCAGGTGGAAATGTTGTAAGGCAAACCTAACAATTTATTTTAATTAAATAAATAATTTTAGTATTATAATTATTTTTTTTTATTTTTTATATGAAAAAATGCTAATTTTATTAGGCAAACCTAACAGTTTATTTTAATTTTTTTTTTTTCAAAGTACCGAGTTCCGCTCGTTCGCCCAGAGTACTGTACATTATGACAATGGTCTAAAGCTTTGTTTAATGGAGAAAATCATTTTAATACACACATAGTGTGGTGATTAAATATTTGTTTTATGTATACTGTGCCAAAAGTGAACATTTGTTGCTATGCATTGTAAGTGAACTCTAGTACATGTATATGAGAGCCAAACTTCCGTTAGGCTTTACTATTTAAAAAAACCTTGACAACTTATGACTTTGTGTTATAAATTATATTTATAAAACATATTCCTGTACGACGTCTATCTGTCTGTTTGCGATAAACTCAAAAACTACTAAACAGATTTTCACCGATAGATAAAAGTGACTCATAAGGTTTAGGTATATAATTTGTCAAGGTTTTTTTTTATAATCAGTCCGCCGGGCCCACTAGTTTAAAATATATATTTAAGATAATAAACAACGGAAAGTAAGTATAGAAGTCAGTTATATAAGTGCGAGTAGATAGATAGATAGATAGTTACCACAGATGAGGTTATTGGTTGTGAACTGTTCAGTGAGGTAGTCGAGGGTGCGTTTGGTGAAGTCGCGTTGCGAGTGCGTGATTGTTGTTGTTGTTGTTGTTGTTGTTGTTGTTGCTGATGATGTTGTTGTTGTTGTTGTTGTTATTGCTGTTGCTGGTGTTGTTGTTGCTGTAACGAGGCACCGGCACGTGCCCGCGTACGCCTCCAGCAGCGGCCGTATCGTCGAGATAAGTCTTCGCCTACACAGACAAACATATATTAATTATATATATACATATAATAAGATTGTTATATCATGAGATCTAGTAATATCAATAGAAAAAAATGAGACGCCAAAGGACGCCTGACAGATGTGAAACATCGAAATTGTTTTGTATAATTTATATGCATAAAAAAAAAGACAGGAATCAGCTATGGCATAATGAAAAGATAAAGCATTACAAATTTGTTCCATAAAGTAATGATTGTTTATTTAATTTATTATATAAATATGCATTTTTATTAAATAAAAAATAGAAAAATTCAACTAGGCGCTGGCGCCGTGTGTCTGGCGGCATTTATCAAAGGACGTTAGGTCGTCGGCGCGTGCCGCGTAAAACTAGTAGACCGAGTGGCAGACAAAGCAGTTTGAATTCTATGTTTATACAGATAGGGTTGCAAATGTTTTTTTTTTTTAGTATTTCGTTAATAGTGCAAAGTTCGTGTTTAGCGACGCCACGCCAACAATCACGTTTACCCTCCAACTAAAGATATTTCACATAAAAAAATGGGGTGTTGCTGTCACGGACACGGCCGTTTGTTGTACGTAAATACGTCTCGTACACGCTAATGATGGATCATCATTGGCGGCATTCATTTTTTTACGTTTCCAGTACTGCCTGAGTCAGTCATATTGTGTTTTATTAATACCATTCAATTGATTTGGATATGCTCTTTCCAACTTTATACGATTTCTATATTTGAATTTAGCTTTTCGACGTATATAGACCGACATTACAATTTTTTATTTTATTTTAACACTTATTACATACATTTTACGATTTTACACTAATCTATACATATAATAGAAATGAAGTGTCTGTATGTAACAGCGAAATAAAAAATGTTCACTGATTGAGTATGAACGTATACACGCATCTGATAACAAAAATGCAATTTTTAAAATTTTTGTCTGTCTGTTTGTTCCGGTTAATCTCCGAAACGCCTGGACCGATTTTGACGGGAATTTCATTAGCAGATAGCTGAAATTACTGCGGGTGACATACGCTACTCTAAATTAGAGTAAGTGTTAACCGCGGCTTCGTATGCAATGCTATCTCCAAAACGGATTGACCGATTTTCACAGAACTTTCACCAACAGATAATGGATACCATAACAAGTAATTTAGTATATTTTTATTTAGACTACCTGTTATCTGTGGCTTTGCCCGCAGTACTATCTATGAAACGGTTAAAATGATCTTCAAGAAACTTAATGTGCACATGGCTGACTTTATAAAAAGTAATTCAAGTAATTTTAGTTTATACTAGCCGTTAACCGTGGCTTCGCCTCTAGTACTATCTCCAAAACGGTTTGACCAATCTTTACGAAACTTCGATTGGCAGATAGCTGACTTTATAAAGGTAATTTAGGTAATTTTTGTTTATAATAGCAGTTAACCGAGTTTTCGCCCACAAAACTTTCTCCAAAACTGTTAAACAGATGTTCAAGGGACTTTCATTGGTAGACAGCGAACCTTATAAATAGTAATTAAGGTTATTCTATTTTAGACTATCTGTTACCCACGACTTCGTCCGTATGAAATTTAGCAAAAATATGTTGTTCACTGTAAACATGTGCGTATTTATCGCGCTTTAGTATATAAAATTTTATATCTTGATTTATATATATGCAAGATTCGAGACGTCACCTCATTCATAGTTTACAATTTAATATAATAATTATTACTATTAGCAATTTTGAAGCAAGAAGGCAGAAAATAGATGCTTTTTGCAGGCCTGCATGATAGTGGCGACCGGCGATGGATAGTGTGTCAATCGGTGGTCGCTATTATTTTTGGATTGCACTGTGCTTACCATCAGGCATAGTGCAGTCATTTTACCATGCTACAATAAAAAAGAGGTATTTCTAATAAGATATTAGACCATAAACTTATTGACAATATTGGCACATTATATTATTATCTATTTTTAAGTAATTTTTTCATTATAACAGGAGCTGTCGATTGAAACTTGAACAAATGCCGTTGCTTCACAGTGTTGAAAGTTATAATAAATGGAAATCTCAAAACCCCTCAGAATAACATTAAAAATGGCGGCGTTTAGGTTAGAGCAAATTATAGTGGAAATTTATTTTAATTATAAGAAATTATTGACCTTTTTCAACAAACCATTAATCTGATTTACAAGAATTTCATAACAGCGTACAGAGAAAAATATACTCACCTTTCTGCAACGGCTTCAGGTGTGTTTGAGACTTTGTACTTGACCAATATAGTTGGGTCCGGCCTCTCCTCATCATCCTCTTGCTCCTCCAGCCTCTTCGCGAATCTTCTCGACCAGTTCTCCTCTTCCAGACCGTCGCGGGGCTAAAAAAGAATTCATTCCTTTTTAAGTGAATTCAACATAGAATTTATTTTTTATATCATAGGACGCAAACGAACAGGTGGGTTAACTGATGTTAAATGATCACCACCGTCCATAGACACTTGCAACACTAGGGGAGTCGCAAGTGCATTACCAGCCTGTGTTGAGAGGGGGAAAGTGAGGAGAGATGAGCCTCCAGCACTCTCACCGACGGAACGAAACGCAACAATGCAAGCACTTCACGTCGGTTTTCTGTGAGAGGGGGGGTAACACCCCGGTCGAGCCGACTTATTCATGCTGAAACCACTAATAGCTTCAGTGTGGCTCTACGACCTTTATTTAAATTATCTGCTACTGCTACTAGCTTCTACCAGCGACTTCGTCCACGTGGAATAGTAACATTTGGCTAACGCTAACACGCAGCGAAAGCTGTGAAAAGGAAAAATAAACGCAGATTTTCGAAATATTCTTGATTGGTGCTCCGCTCCTATTGGTCTTAGCGTAATCATATATAGCCTATAGCCTTCCACGACAAATGAACTATCTAACACTAAAAGAATCGTCTAAATCGGACTAGATCTCCTCGAGATAAACGTGTACAACTAAAAAACAAACAATCCAGCATTATAATTTTACTATAGACTAGCTGTGCCCGCGACTCCGTCCGCGTAGAACCTAATTTAACCTGGATACTAACTAGCTTTGGGACATATTGGTCCCAGCGCGCTTTTTTAAAAATTTTTAAATTTCCCGCCATCGGCAAAGACATTTAGTACATGTACCATATGAGTCTATAAATCTATGGTCACAATAATATATTTAATTATATTCAGATAATATATGGTCTTTATATTATCATGTATTTGATATTATTTTCATAAAAATTATATCTAATTTAAAATATATTTCGTTTTTTTTTCTTATGATCGATAAAATATTGTATATTTTCTTGAAATAAGTTTTATATGAAATAAGGAGAGAGAATAATAGTAAAGTTAATTGGCTAAAAACTATTGTTACCATATTCATTTGTCTAAATTATTCAATATTTAGTTTGATATATTCATATTGTAATAGTTTAATGTATATTTAGTTCAGTATTTAATGTAAAATATTTTTTCTAACCTAAAAGTATAAATACAATAGCTAAGTTGGACATTTCGTGGTTTAGTACAAAAAATAGTTCTTAAAAATTAAATAATAATGTAATAATACATCTTGCATAATAATTGGAATTTCACATTACATCATTTATAATTATTCAAATCTTGTAATCAATCCAGTATTTTATTAAACCTTATACTGCCAAACTGTTTGCTAACCTTTGCATCATAAGGTCTATTTTCGTTTGTATGGCGCTTAAATCTTTATGGTTTTTCACTAATACAGGTGTTAAGAAAACAATGACTAATAACATCATCTAAATATATTAAGTCCATTTACTCATCAACTTTTCTCTCGTACTTAAATCGCGACTTCATTAAAAGTACAATAACGTTTCATAGAGGGAACAGAGTTTAATGAAACCGAGTCTAAATGTTACCTCAGCATATGCTTTATGATTTTATTCTTGGGTTTTACCTTGAAAGCAATACTTTAGCAATGATGCGTGTTCAAATTGACAGACAGAGAGATTGAAAAAAAAAATGTAATCCCTACTTGAATTGAATATTACTTATTCCGAAACACATGTAAAATTTTTTTTAATAATACCTAAAAATACAGACACCTTACACTTACATTGTTATTATGTATATAGTTAATATTTACTTGGGAGATTTTTCTTTTTTTTTGTTTACTTTTTTTTATTGTAGCACGGCAAAGTGACTGCACTATGCCTGATGGTAAGCACAGTACAATCCAAAAATAATAGCGACCACCGATTGACACACTGTCCATCGCCGGTCGCCACTATCATGCCGGCCTGTAATAAGCTGGATATGCACAGTCTGATCCCGAAACGCGACCCGTAGAAGCGAATCACTATTAGGGGCTTTTCCGCCATATACATGGTGGTTGCGACCCAGTAGGGCTGTAAAACCCTACCACCTCGCTTTCGCCATTGCCTCGTTATTTATTCAGCAGGGTGCACCACGTGCAGGTGAGGTTGGCTTGGATGTATCAAGTCTTATGATGTTATTCGATACCCCTTACACCCCAAAATACTTTATATTTGGTTATCAATCTTTCAGATTATTACTGTCATTGTCGCGTAGACAACAATATTATAAGCGTCGTGCGATCAATTCAATATTCTAACAAGATGATAGATCCCTTGTGAGAACCTTCCAGGGAGTTTTTGTGGCATATCAGAATTTCATGCTCCGTTGTAATTTTCCACTCACTTCACTTATGCACAATAAACCAACTATATTACGTAAAACACCACCAAATTTACACAATATAGAGTCAAATAACACAAGATTATGAATAAAATATAAAATCTACTACATGACAGATTAAAATCCTAGAAAAAAAAAACTCCTACCTGCGAGTTAGAGATGATATCTGAAGCGATGAGCTCATCGATGGCTTCGAACATACGCTCCTCTATCCTGTGACAGGGCGGACACAGGATGAACTCCTCGCTGAGGATCTCGCAGAGCTGCAGAGCCGACTGCATCAAGTCACTGTGCCTCACTACGTCCATCTGCTCCTCTACCACGAGACTCTCCAGGGCTGTCACTGTCGATAAAATATTTCCTTTATATCCTGTTGATCTAACCATAATAATCGTGAAGACATTTTCACACAGACACAAACATGTATGACTAATTTAGCTAACTTAAAGAAAAAAAAAACGTACCAAGTATAGCGGGTGCGGCGTAGTGTACTACGAGCGAGTTCGCGTAGTACGAGAGCTCCAACGCCGCCGGGATCGTGGGGACAGCACGCACGTACTGACGCGCACTCCCCTCGCGACGTACCAGCTCGCGACCTAGCAGCTCCAACTGAAACCACACAATCACATCACTAACCACATCACACAATCATTAATCACATCACACAATCACTAACCACATCACACAATCACTAACCACATCACACAATCATTAATCACATCACACAATCATTAATGACATCATACAATCACTAATCACATCACACAATTACTAACCACATCACACAATCATTAATCACATCACATCACACCATCACATCAGAATGTCATAAGAGGCAAACGAACAGGCGGGTCACCTGTTGTTGACTGATCACCGCCGTCTATAGACACTTGCAACCACAGGGGAGTCGCAAGTGCGTTGTCAGTCTGTGTTTGGAAGAAAGGAAGAGGAGGGGAGGTGGTCCTCCAGCGCTCTCACTGACCGAACGAAACGCAACATTGCATGCACTGTTAATTCACATCGATTTTCTGTGGGTCGGGTGGTAGTACCCCGGGCGAGCCGACCTTTTCATGCTAAAATCAGTAATAGCTTCAATATGATTCTGCCACCTACAAAAAATGCATCAAACAATCACATCACTAATCGCAACAAAATCACATCACACAATTATATCACGCAATCACATCACTAATCGCATCACACCACTAATCAGGTCACACAATAACATCAATAATCACAATGATACATCGCGATAAAGTTGGAAACTACGATTAAACACACAAAAAGGGGGTTGCATGTAAGATTAACTAGCGACCCGTCCCGGCTTCGCACAGGAGCGATATATTATTGTGACTTCATAAGTGTCCAGGCAATTGAAATATATCCTGTCCAGGCAATTGAAATATATCCATTGTTGGGCTCATTTTTTAAATGAAAACTACTTTACGCGATTTTAACAATGAACAAAAGTGACACGTCACACTCCAATAGGTGACATATTTAAATTTCTGTAGAAAATTATAAAATAATAATTACTTTATATGAGATATAATTTGCATGTCAAGTGTAAACACATTGGAATTAAACCCATGTAATGGTTTTTTAACGTCTTTCTATTGTAAAATGAATATTTCACATTTTTAAATAGAAACTCATCACTAAGTAGATTACACAGCATATGGTAACACGTGTTACGTTATTTATCATATCATATCACGTGACAAAATAACAGTGATGCGTGAAAAGTTTATCACGTACCGCTTTTCGAGTGAGCGCGGGCGCGTTGGGCGCGTGCGCGAGGTCCCTCCCAGCGCGGTGCAGCGCTTCAGCCCGCGCCTCGACGTCGCGCTGCAGCTGCTGGAGGGTGCAGCCGCGTCGCCTCTCCGCTAACAGTACGTACGAGACCACATTCGTACACATCAGCGCTGTAGCGTGCGACGCATCTGCATACATTTAACAAGTATTTGTTACAGTTTTTGGCGGGATTTTAGTCTGTAGTGGATTTTATTCGAAATCTTGTGTTATTTGACTTTATATCTTGTAAATTTGGTGTTATTTTACGTAATATTGTTAATTTATTGTGCATAAGTGAAGTGAATGAAAGATAATACCACGGAGCATGAAATTCTGAGATGCCACAAAGACTCCCTGGAAGATTCTAACAAGGGATCCACCGTCTTGTTAAAATATTGAAATAATCACACGACACTTGTTATATTATTGTACTAGTAACTAGAACGTCCATTGAAAGAAAACATTGACACTGGCAAATGATTCTATGGAGCTAAAACAAGAAAAAGATGAACTCTTTGTTTTACAATATATTTACAGGATAATCATTAGTCGATTCTAGTTCTAGATCAATTAAAATAATAGGTTCTTAATATTTGATCGAATTATCTAGAGGAAAACAAAACTTTTATACACTCAACATCAGATAATTTACGTAAAAACGAATATTATTATTTACACATAATAATAAGGAATGCGATGCGAATCACACCGTGCCGCGCAGGCCCGCCCACGTCCCGCACCTCGACCCTTTTTTTTCGAAATGTCTACGCTATTGACCCAGCAAGGTCACCTCGACCCCCAACCCGCTTTCCGTTGTTCAACCGCGCGGCGTTCCGATGGCAAGCAGTAATGTAATGTTTAACCCGTACTTTTCCATTCCCATACTTTTAAAAGTTTTAGTACAAACTAAGGTTTTCTTTGTTATTTATTAATATTTGTTTTTATATTATTATTTTATATCTTAAATATAGTTATAATATAATAGATTAAACTTATGTTTTTAATAAATTAAAATAATTTTTGTGTTTCTTTTGGTTAACCTATTGAAATTCTACTGTAGTAATATTTCAATAGTTTCTTTTACAAGATGAATGAAAAGTAGATGCTTGACCGGAAAGAAAAAAACTACTGAACGGATTTACGTGCGGTTTTCCCCTGTAGATAAAATGATTCATGGGAAAGGTTTAGGTATATAATTTGTCAAGTTTTTTTTTATTGCCCGGGCGGGATAACGACCTCCGGTCCTGTTGGTTTGTAAATAAATAAATAAAGCTTTCAGATTGTTTCTTACCGTAAACCAGGTGTCTTCCGATAGCTTCGACCATAATCTTGTGCTCCGCGCTGACGTCATCACCATAGAGACTGGAGTGGCTATGGTTGTAGAGTATCTGCCTGTCGAGATTCACTGCCAGGTTGTTATTGTCGGGGAGGGAGAGAGGCTTCTCTATCGGACTCTTGTAATGATTGTACTTCCGGAAAGACGTCACTAACTCCTGAAGAGAGAGACATGTTTATTGAGTTGAATGGAACAAACAAATAAAATCACATACCTACTCAGATTTTACTAATATCTGGAAAAAGCTACTGGATTGATATAGATCGATTTTTTGAGTTTTGTTTCTTAGGCATTACGCTCTTAAAAATTCAAACTATAACGATTTATTAATTTAATAAAAAGATATCATATAAAAAAAAGGATTTTAATGAACATAAAAACTAAAGGAATTTTATAGGGTATAAATTTGGTTTTAATCGATTTCTATATTTTTCCTCTGTACAATCAGCGCAGACGAAATCACGGGTTTCAGCTAGTTATGTTACAGGAAACCAAGCGAAACTCTTTCTTATTTATGCATTTCGAAATATAAGATAGATATTAGTACCTCAAGTGTATACACATTTTTAAAGAACCAATTGTTTTATATTTAAGTAAAATTCCAACATACGAACATTGTTCGCTGCCGATCGTATAACCTGAATACGAAATGCGTGGAAATCTCATTAAAACTTATTTTTTGCTAATAATTTTACAATCCACTAGCTTCTGCCCGCGACTTTGTCTGCGTGGAATAGTTACTTTAGGCTAACGCTAACACGCAACAGAAACCTTTCAAAAGGAAAAAACACCCAATTTTAAAACCTTCTTCATTGGTGCTCCGCTTCTATTGGTCTAGCATGGTGATATATAGCCTATAACCTTCCTCGATAAATGGGCTATCTAACAATGTCATAATTATTGAAATCGGACTAGTAGTTCCTGAGATTAGTGCGTTCAAGCAAACAAAGAAAGCATCCAACTTTATAAATATTAGTATAGATTAAAAGTGTTTGTTACCTTCAAAGAGATCGGTTGATTGTAATCAACTCTTATGCTGCCGTGATTGGTGTTCAAAGTACTCCAGATCCCTCTGAGAGCAGACCAGAAGGTCTCCATCTGTTTCGGCATACCGAGTTGTTCGCGCACGAAGTTCCCGTCGACGAGCCGGTCGTAATTTAAAGTGACTGGCACAAGAAGTGCGTCGTCTATCGTACCGTCTAGGTACGCATCCATTATCACTGATAATATCCCCGCTGTGCAAGAAAAAAATATTTTTAATAACATACACTTAACATTACCAATCACAGTAACTTTGATATAGCAAAAAAATTCATAAAATAATTTTTATCACTGTTATATAACAGGTGATAAATAACGATGATATGTCATAGGTAGGAATAAAAATAACGCGCACATTACTTGATCTTGATGGTCTTGAGTCTTGGTATTAATTATATGCCCGGTAGATATATTGCACGTGAAACGACAACAATAGTTAATACAAATGTACACCGTTATTTTCCCAGGCACAGTTACTTTAACATAGTTAAAAAAATCATGAAGTTATTTTTTGTCAAAGTTATATCAAGGGTGATTGAGAATTCACGATGAAATGTTATTTGTGGCGATTAAGAAAAACACAGAGCGGCAGTGATAAGTTTGTCTGATTTCTCACAGTCACAAAGTTATTTCACTATTACAAAAAACTACAAATGACTCATGTTTGTTCAAACCTTCTTCAAATAGGTCTCCTGTGTGTAACTTTCTCATCGCATAATGTAATACTGTTAATTATATTATAACATGGACCATGCGATACTGAACTAGTCCTTTTAACTAATACTAATGTAGCCCGTGATATATTTTACCACGAATTATATAACCAATTGCTATGACAAGTTGTGAAGTAATATGAACATTTATTACAAATTTACTACATTCAAATTCTTCCAAACAAATTACGAATCTTATATGTCATATTTTTAACCCATTATTTGTTTTTATAGCATGGAATTTTTATATAAACAATTTTCTAATTTATATAATTTTTTTTTTCGAAATGTCTACGCTATTGACCCATCAAGGTCTTAACAGCTTCACCAGACTACTAAGGCGAGCGCTTAAGGTACTCAGCCGATTTTATTTTGGCAACCAGCTCAAGGATGCACGGCACACCTCGGCTTGGCTGTTGCCTGTTGCATGCAAAATCGCGACCTATCTTAGCTAACCTAGCTAACTATTCATATATGTATGAGTTATTGAAACGTATATGTGTACCAAGCATACACGCCTCAACAACTCCTCCATATATTTATTATCGGAAAATTGAGAGTTTTTCAGCTCGATAAGGGAAAAAAGTAAACTCTACCACTTTCATGTGTAAGCGTGTAGGCGTGCACGTGTGTGGGGGTGATCGTGTAGTGTTGTAGCGGTGATGTATATTTGTGTGTCACCGTATCGCGCAAGCAACGCACTCAAGGGCTCCCTACCGAAGGGTTTATATCATTGTAAGTGCGAGCAAAACCTAGTAGTTAACTACTGCAACTTACCGGCAATGTCTCCTATTAGCAAGTAAGCATGTCGGAAGAGAATAGAATTGGAACTTAGTTTAACTTACTATTATTACTTATTAAAAGCGATTCGCAAAGAAAACGTATTTATTTTAGCGTGACCGTAACACGACGTAGATAATTAGAAACATTACGATCCCATCTGTTTCAATAAAACAATATATTCTATGCATCATTTTATCAGCAGTTTTAAAGAGTTTATCTAAAAGAAGCTAAATAAAAATAAATACTTATAAAATGAATCCTTTAAGTCACAATAAAAAATTGATCAAGTGTGAAAGTGAAGTTTTCCGGAGTTTCCATCAAAAAATAATTTAATTTAATTATATAAGGAGTTTTTATTTAGGGACTTAGGTTCACAAAGAACATGTCAGTCCCACCGTACCTTAATCTTAGCTTAGTCACAGAATAAACCTTTAACACAAACTTCCATAGAATCTTGGCTTCCTATCTTGCAGGTGCACACAAGATTCTATGGAAGCAACCCTGATCTAATCTATTAATCTGTGACTGATCGATAACAGCTTCGCGTTTTGATTTGAAATTGTATGTTTAAAACAAGGTAAGTCAAGTAATATTCACAAAAATAATGAGACTTAGTAATCGAAATATAAATTATTCTATCTCTTCAGTAAATCTAATACTTTTAAACGAGCAATTCTTGTATAATTTGATATTGTTATATATTCAGGATCTCGGAAACTGCGTCAGCGATTTCTGTGAAACTTATTATGTAGGTAGTTTCGGGGACGATAAATCGATCTAGCTATATTTTATTCATAGAAAACTTTTTTAATTGAGATTAAAGGCAATGAAAAAATATAGCTAGTATATAAAGGTAAATTTCTCCGCCGATGTCAAAACAAAAATAGCTCAAATGGAAATCGGTTGGTTCGAAAATCCGTGTAACCCCAGTTCGAATCCGAGTGACAGTAGAAGAGACATAGAGATATATTTAATTTTATAAGGCAAATCTAATAGTTTATTATAATTTAAAAATGTTTTTTTTTAACCAGGTACTTATACATAAAATAACGGGTACAGTGGACATTGTCCCTCCCGGTTAATAGACAAAACTTTGACAAATTATATACCTGAATCTTCCACAGGAATCAATTTTCTACCAATAAAAACTGAACGAAAATCTGTTGAATAGTTTTTGAGTTTATCGCGAACACACAGACAGACGTGGCAGAGGACTTAGTTTTTATAATACGTGACGCCAACTTCCACGAAGAGCGTTTGTGTAGTTTCGGAGTACATCGTGGACAAATATCATGACACTGGACTTTTATATATAGAGATCAATTCCTAAAAAGACTCTTTATGTGATCAATGAAAATTACTTGATTTTTTAATATTTTACATTAAGAAAGTTCGTGAGTAATTTACCTTTAGGCGGTTGTGGTTTCCCAGTCCTCGTTCTACCGCCTTCTATGAAGAACTCTAGATTGTTGTTCATCGACAAACTATTCAGGATGTAAGCTCTGAAACGAAATAAAAAAACTTCCCTATAATCTTAATACAATGTTCCGTATGTCTGTCTACCGACGAAAAATATTTATTTAAAATCTACCCTCAAAGCCGAACTAATTGTTGATTGTAAATAGGGGTAACGCAAAAATAACGGCGATATTCCTCTCATTTATCAAATAGAGCATACAAGTACCCACGTCTGCGTAACCACGAATCACGGCGCCGTGATCGGGTGATCAACGTCGCTCGCACACACTCACCGCGGCCTCCCTTGATATCGTCTCAAGGCTTGTTCCGATTTTCCAGAGTGGGTGATACCGAGTTCACTAGTTCATCACATATACACATATACAATACACATGTTTTGAAAGACCTTAGTCCCTTATTGTTTTATATTATTATTATATGTTTTATATTGTTTGAATACATGTATGCGTTAGTGGACCGTATATGAAGGTACGCAAGGGAGTTCTACTAACGTTCACGTATCTTTTTTTTTTCATCGAAATGACTACGCTATGACCTAAGCTAGGTCTTAACAGCTTTACCAGACTACTAAGGTGTTCACGTGTTCACCTTCACATACATACACGATTAATTTACAGGGATAGTTTAGCTGGATATGCGATATTGTACACAAGACAATAGTTCAAACAGAGTTTTACTTGCTTTGTCCAAAAAGCCCGTTAAAGCACTAAAGGCCAATAAAGCCAAGAGCGTATAATCAATTTGAAAAAAAAATCAAACTACTAGAATATTTACAACTCCTTATCATAGAAATCTTACCAACAACACTAATAGTCCAATGTCAAGAATAAATTATGGTGTATCCGTTTTTGATATATGTTTATCTTTGTGTATATATTTGATTATAATTTATATTCAAATTAACAAATTTTATCAGTAATTTAATATACTATAATTTTTTTTATGTTACAAAAAAGCGATTAAATTAGTAAAGTAGTCCTATAAAAAAATCAAGTTTTTTTTTTAATTATCGTCATTTAGATATAGATTACCTGAGTGCGGCCTTATATATGGGGTCTCCGTTACGTTCGGAGCCATCGACCCTCCGTCTGATGTAGAAAGCTCCACAACCGCGTAAAAACCAACTGGAATCAAATATTACTCATTGTTCCGGATAAAACTGGCTTTGTGTTACATTTAATCACACAAGATTTAGTTTGTCGTTAAGAGATGGCGCCACAGGAAAGTTAGCTCGCGCTTTTATATGGTCGCGTCTTTTAATGACATGCAGCTGTCGATCTAACATTATTCAATTAATCATATGTCCCAAACAAATTCTTGTTTGTTCGCTGTCTGAATATATTACATGTTCTCAAGTATACTATAGTATATATTATAAGCCCGTTAGTGACTCTCTTTTAGTATATCACGTTTCGAAATCAACCAGAGTATATCCCAGTCTCACTCTGACACGACAGCAACGATCTTGATGAACTATATTATTCTCGATGATCACCATTTGCCCTTGGATTAAAGTGTGTTTATTATCGGGTACAATGACGTCACTATGTAGTAGTATGAATAAAATACTGACCATAATTTCACTTAACACTAAATAACGATGTTTTTAAAATGTTAAGAGGTTCTACCCTCTAGAGCAGTGTTTAACCTTTTGAAACCTTTTAAAATTGTTTTGTTCCCTTAGGAGATATAAATGATAAGTTTTCAGGAAGAAATCATAATGAACTTGAAATTTCAAAACATATAATGAAAAACTTACTTGACTTTACGACTCTAATTGCCCAGTTGATATTTTGGTAACGTCAAACGAAATTATACCTAATAATTATTCAGAGCAATTTTTTAAAAATCTACCTTTTTTGTTAAATTTGTCACCAATATCTAGCATTACATTTAAATAGCCCAAAGCGAAAGGGTTAAAGTCATGTCGACTCCAATTCTAAATTGCCCCCCTTCAATATCAAATTGCGCCCCTGGGGGGCGTGGGCCTCACGTCGGGAAACACTGCTCTAGAGTAAACACTTTAAGATCAGCTACAAGAACATAAATATTTGTATTTTGCGATAGATTTTCAACCCCAAGTTTTTTCAATTATTTTAACATTTTCTTTCCCGAGAATTTTTGAAAGTCTTTGACTTGTTTTGGTTTTAAAATCAATATTATCTTGGAGCTTTAATTTCTTTTTCTTATCTTGTATTTCTTTCTTTTTTTTGTATCAAATGATTAATTATTCCTAAGAACTGTAGCTTGTAGCTAGTGTATCAATTATGTTCAACTCAAAGTTAAAATCATGCCATGACTCACGAGGTTTCCTTTAAACAATAACTTTGGCTCATTGCAGGAGACGGATAAATCGATTAAGTAAGATAGTGTGGTACCCGAAAAACGGTATCCTCATGTTGTCCCCAGCGGCAACTAAGGGCGGCCGGAGTCCAGTGAGGTATAACGCGAACGTTACAAGTATGTAGTCGAAATGCGAGCGATGCAGCGGGACAAACACTAGCGGTAACCCGGCAGCGTTCGCGCGACGCAACCTCTCCAACCCCGACCAACGCGTACCGCAACCCCCGTCCGCTATCCGACGTACAGCTTTATGTATCACCCACGCCACGAACCTTCGCAACAAATCACAAACCAATATTGATGAGTAATCTACTGGGTTAAAAACCAGTTCAACGCCCAGATATAATCGATTTAATCCATCCACTGGAGGCTTAGTCACGTCAAAACAAATTCTTTGATATTTATTGGCTTTAAACCACTCAAAGGATGAAATAAAATTGTTGATGATTGGGTACCAACCCTCTCCGTAAGTTTTAACCAATCTCCACGTGAAACCATTCGAAAATAAACCTTACAAGACTACCTTGTGGAAACAGCACATTCACAAAGTATTTTGATAAAAAAAGGGAACAACAATTTCGCAAGTAAGTTCCTGCCATCTCGGAATTTGCAAGATAGGTGCTATCTCGTCACATCGTTATTTCATAGTCTACTAAATGAAGTAACTACTTAATTTGAAGAATAATCATTAAACATTTTGTACAAATATCTAAAAATATATCTTTTATTATTTAACTGTACTGCGCAACAACTTAAATGCAACTTTGAACAAATTAACTTATCTAATTACGTAAATTAACTAAATTTTGCGGACTTATCGGTAAGTTCAGATTCCGCAGGATTGTTAGTTCCCACACTTTGTACTATTTTAACTATATCCAAAAAAACATAAGAGTACTAAAATATATATTGTATACGGTAATCCGAAGTAGTTTTCAGGAGCAGTAAACTACAACTGGCTTCTGATAGACTCGTTATTGGGAAAGTTAAAGACACTGCTTCAAATGAACATCAGATTTTTTCATTCATTTTGGTTTCTATAGAGACATTCATGAAAAGCACATTCTAATAGCAATTCTAAACATCGTTTGACTTGGAACAACTACCTGAAAACTAAGAATTTTTAACACTTAAATCTCTAATATTTGTAACGGCATAGCAGTATAATGAGGTTTAAGAGATAATTCCGACATTTTTAAAGTATTTGTAAAGTTCTTATGGGTATATACTAACCTGAGAACATTGGTAGACATAGCCGAGTTGATGTCTCGTAACACTTTCGTAGCTTTAGCTTCAACTCGACGGCGAACTGTTTCATACTCAGTGACCGCTTTTCCTTCGCCGCTCCCGTCTTCGTTGTCTCTGGCTTTCCTTAATTCCTCTTGAGTGACATCCTCAATTGCTTTCAAGAATGTTTCATCTTTTGCTACCTGATTAACATTAGATATTTGTTATTAAAACTATCAGAATCGTATGTTTTAAAATTCACATTGAATCTGTAGGAAATTAATATGCAATCGTCTCGTGTATTTCAAATAGAAATCTTACAGACATAAAAAAAAAATAAAAAGCCTTAGTTGCAAAACTTTCTCATAAGGAACATTCTGTCACATTAAAAACCACTGTAGTTTCTGGCTATTTTTCTTTTATTAAATTTAATAAAAAACTATAAAAGATAGCTAATGAAACATTAATTTCACAAAAACCTGTTATGAATATTAATTAGTAATTATAGAAAGAGCATTCAATTGTTGTTCCGTCTGTGTAGATATTTTGTCGTTTATTTGGTTAGAAAGTTGAAACAAAATGTGCACTCACACTAGATGCGACATCTTTGAAGTCAAACTTGCGCAGGTGGAAATTCTGTATGATATCGCAAAACCATCGTGAAACGACACCACTATTCGCATATATAAGCCTTGCGATATCTAGCACGTTGATCACAGCTGCAGTGTCTTCGGTCTTCGGATCTTTCCATGATTCCTGTTCAATGATAAAATAAACCAAATTAATATTAGAAACAGGATTTACATTTTGTATTTGAATGAATGCATTTAATTTATTTACGGATTTGCCGGACTATAAGTTTAAGCACTATGCTAAGTAGGTTTTGGTATCAAAAGGCTAGAGTGGGTCAACATGTGAACGATGATGAAATCTGGAATTGACTCCTCTCTGTGCATCCATTAAAACGATTGGGAAGTATTATGTATTTTAATTATATCTATGCTAAGACGAAAAACTCGGTTGAACTCCTTGTCGGCTCTTGACGTTCATTAGAGTCTTGTTAGGGCCTAAATTGAATAATTTGATTTTATAACTGACAACACTGGCAAGTTTAGACTATAGATAAGCACGACAAGAGACTAAATTATCTTGTCCTCATTGGACACTAACATAAGAAGGAACCTTACGATTGTTATGTTTCCTAGTATTGGAGCCAGCAAGAAAGTGGGCAAGGAAATCGATAGCGAGTAAATATACACGATACTACTAATGCCATCCAGATTATGTCAAAATGTCACTGCTCGCAGTAGAGTGCGAAGTAGGTATTAGAGCAGCATATTACCAGCCATTATTTTAGAATTATGAAATTTGAAGTGAAACTTTATTTATAGCTTGGAATTCTGATCCGCGACCTTTTTGTATGACAAAAAATGGTGGTGGTAAAACTGTGTCGGGCAGAGTGTTGAGAACTTAAATTATCGTCCGATCACCGAAGTTTAGCAACAACGGGCGCGGTCAGTACTTGGATGGGTGTACAACGTCTGGGAACATCACGTGGCGTTGGATTTTTATTGTATTTTTTTTTTCTTAATGTAATACAAAAATTTCACTACACATTCTGTTTTTGTTGTTTGTAATTTTCATCTAGCGCACTACGACCATCAAATAAGTGTTTCAGTTACATGTAATAAAAAAAGTACAGTCCAATACAGTAACTACATAATAGAGTTGTCTCACGACTAGTAGGGACACCAACAGGAACTTTAATTAACGCTGTCAGTGATATTTATTTTGTAATTGTGAAACCATGTAATATTTTGGAAATAAAATTATTGTGAATATAATATCAAGGACGAGGGTGTTACGTCATTCGTACCAACATGGTTCGAACCCACACACAATACACGACAAAAAACTAAAATAATGACTCATTTCGGTTTTCTGTAAGGCCACTTGCCTGTCTAGACTATTTGGCCGGCGTAGATTTGTTATATAAAGGTAATGCGAACATGCAACCTTCATTACTTCACTTATTACCAAGTGACGTATCGAGTTTAGAAATTTATAGTAGGACGATATTACCAAGAAGTAATAAAATAATATCTTGGATAAAGTTTACATTTAATGTACTTTACGGTACTTTATATTGTAGCCCGACAAAGTGACTGCACTCTGCCTGATGATAAGCATAGTACAATCCAAACACATTGACAACCACCGAGAGACAAAAAGATTAAAAGAAGATTCACCTCATTCAGAAGAAAGACTGAATAACAGAATAACTGAGATTGAATAATCTCAAACTTAATTTATTAAGAAACGATAATTCAAAACGTTAGGAAAAGGCGTACAACGAAATAAAAATGTATGTAAACGACCATCATATCTAGTTGATAACGGTTCTTACATTACTTCTTCAAAGTAATAGATTTTTAGCATTTTTGATGCGAAAAAAAAAGGAAAACTTCAGTTTATTTAGTGAAGAAGGCATGTCAAAATGTATTTTTTTCCCTCTTTATTTATGTCGAGGGTTTCTTCAAAAAGAACAAGCCACCCTAATCCATACAACAAACAATAACCTAACAAACATTTTACAAAAGAAAAGAATAACAAAAAGAGAAACAGAACCTTACAATTACATTTTTGCCCTTATAGCGCGTCCACCATTTTTTTTTATATCATAGGAGGCAACCGAAGGTCACGTGATGTTAAGTGATTATCACCGTCCATAGACACTAGCGACATCAAGTGTAAGTGCGTTGCCAGCCTGTATATGGCAGAAGGGGTGGGGAAGGAAAGGGAAAGGAGGAAGAAAAGGGAGGTGGGCCTCCGGCGCTCTCACTGACCGAACGAAACGCAACAATGCAATCACTGTTATTTCACCATATTATAAATAAGGCTTCTGTCGATGCTGATTTTATTTATAATGTGTTTGCCTTCGAAGCAATGAAAAGTGTAAAATTAATATGATGTAAGATAAAATTAATAATTAAGATAAATCAATACATTTTCAAATCAAATAATTTTGTACTCGTAAACATAATACAGACCACTCGAAAAAAAAGCAAACAATGACTAAAAACGGGTTTATAAAAATACAGATTGTTTTGTTGACGTAATCACATGAGCGATAATAAATAAAAAGTTATCGGTTTTAATTAGTTTAAAGCTATTTTTGTTTTAGAAATACGAGAAACATCTTAAACATCGACTACGAAAATTGAAATAGGAAGAAGGAAGTGGACGTACAGATTTGAAACTAATATTTAATAAATGCAAGGACGCTTCGTTCGGTAATAAAATATATTTTGTCAGATTAAATTTATTTAGTGGTATATTATAACGATATGGAGTATAAAGTTACTATTTATGCATATAACAAGAATAAAAATGTATTTGTAATTTTTAAATATTTGGGGAAAAATATTGCGTCTTAGAATAATTAATAAAATACATTTAAATTATTTTTAGAAATGTCTATCTCTCTGTCTGTCTCTTGATTCGTTTGAATACGCATCAGTACTAAAGTACCGCGTTACAATAAGCCCGCACCAAGAAAATCATAAAGCATATCCTCGAGTAACATTTAGTCTTGGTTTCATTAAAATCGGTTCACTCTATCAAACGTTATTGTAATTTTAATGACGACACGACTTAAGTACGCGAGAAAAATAGAAAAGTAAATGGACTTAATACATTCAGATGAGTTTATCACTTATTGGTTTTTTACATTAGGTTTTACGCGGACGTAGTCGCGGGCACAGCTCTAACTATATAAGGATTAGCTCAATTAAGAAAATCATAAAGCATATCCTCGAGTAACAGTCTTAGTTTTATTTACATTGGTTCATTTTAACTTTAATGACATCACGATTTAAGTACACGAGAAAAGTAGATAAGTAAAAGGACTTAATACATTCAGATGAGTTTATCACTCATTGGTTTCACGCGGACGTAGACGCGGGCACAGCTAGCCATTTAAGTATAGGCTCAAAGTTACATTGCTTATTTTATATCTAACAAATTACTTTATATAATATTTTTTCATCAACAAGAGCTTTTTTCACTAATTTGCCTATTAAATACTTGACATTGTTAACAACAGACATGCAATTAAGATAAATATTACATTTTTTTACAGTCGGCCGTATAACTAATGGCTGTACGCACAGCTTCCGTCAACATATTACTTTTTTACTATCCGTTGTAATTTCGTATTAGGATGATTACAAACGTATATGCGGAAACAAGAAGTTACATTACGTGCGAAAAATATACTAGATAGTTTATCTGTGGTTACAATTGATTTGATTTTATCAGAGAAGTTATTAAATTACTTATCTGTTGAAAGAACTGATTTTTTAAATTTAAAATATAGTACATGCTATTTATTACATTAATTACTTTAGAATCTGTATTTGTTTTTTCCGTTATACATATCAATAGCTGATTTGTAATGGCTCAGATGATAACGATGATGAAATTGTTAGTCAGAAATTCTCAAAGACAAGAAAAAAAATACAAATCAGCTGGACGAAAGAAATCATTTTTTGGATGTAGACGCGAGTAGAAGCACATTCCAACAGCTCCAAGAAGAAATACATCAATGCCGACAACGTATGCCAGGTGCGATAACTGAATGACCGGGATTCATATATTGAATACCTCCTCACTATAGTATAACAATACCTATTCACGCATAATTTAAAGGACCCAATATTTACATGAGATGGAAGGAAAATAACGGCTTCTATGTACTGTATAATATGTAAATATTTTTGTCCAACTTGCATAATCTCATTCAGTAAAGAATATAAAATAACTTAAAGGATTTACAATAGAACGATATATACGCAATGAGTAATACAGTACCCAGAGTTTGATTTCGCAAGTCGGGGAAAAGAATGAGACGACCGGCTTACTTTGATTTTGTAATCTCTCTATCGCACATCGCTGTGAGTGCTATAGACAAAGATAGCGCTATATGAAGAAAGTGAAATCAGCCGGTTGTCTCGGTCTTCTCTCCGACGTGCCAAATCAAAGTGCCAGGTATACTTTTTGAGTTATATTCTGATACTCATACGATACGTCCAATCAACGAAAATCTTATCAGAAACCGGATACAAAATTTACATCACTAATGTCAAGGGCGGGACAAAGTCAGACTATATTACTGTTAGGTCTCACCAAAATCGCTCAGATAAGATATAAATAATTGGATTTATTATAATAACGAAAAATACGTAATATACATCGACTTTAGTGGAACATAAGAAAGGTCGAAAGACTTTTTTTTACATTTCTGGCTGGTTTTATTTCATTTTATTCTAGAACTAGCTTCTGCCAGCGACTTCATCTGCGTGGAGTCGTTATCTTATACCTTTAAACGAGCAACTCTTGTATATTTTTATATTTGTAAATATTCAGGATCTCGGAAACGGCGTCATCTATTTCCGTGAAACTTAGTATGTAGGTAGTTTCGGGGACGATAAATCCATCTAGCTAGATTTTATTCATAAAAAAACTTTTGTTAAGTGATTATTCAGACAATAAAAATATAGCAAGAATATAAAGGTACATTTCGCCGGCGCTGTCAAATCAAAAATAGCTCAGATGGAAATCGATTGCTTCGCAAAACCTTGTAACCCCAGTTCGAATCTGAGTGTCAACAGAAGAGATTTTTTTTTTGTGAAAAAATAATAAATTTATAAGAAAAACTTAACAGTTTATTTTAATTTAAAGATGTTTTTAAAGAACCGAGCTATGCTCGGTCGCCCAGTTACTTTTGGGGTAATGCGAACACGCAGCGGAACCTCTTAAGAGGAAAAAAAAACCATTATGAATCATTCCTCATTGGTACTCCGCTCCTATTGGTCTTAGCGTGACGATATAACCTTTCTCAATAAATGAGCTATATAACACTGAAAGATTTTTTCAAATGGGACTAGTAGTTCCTGAGATTACTCCCTACAACTCCTTGTTTCTGTGGGTCGCGTGGTAGTATTCCATGCAAGCCTACCCGTTCATGCTGAAACCAGTAATAGCTTCAGCGTGGCTCTAACACCTACAAACAACTATTTTTATTAAGTATTTTTAAAATTTCAAAGTTAAACATTTTTTTACAAAGGATAGAAGATACTAACATTTTTTAACGTTATACGTTTCACTAAATATTACCAATAGAATATTTATATTTAAATCCTTTTATACATTCCCGTCTAGAAAATCGTTTAAAGTCTTCTATAATCGATGATAAAAAATATATATTAAATGGATAATACATATCCTATCCTACACATCCTATCGTATACATATTCTATTTGCGGGGTGGTAGGGTTTTACAGCCCGACTGGGTCGCAACCACCATGCATATGGCGAAAAAGCCCGTCATAGTGACTCGCTTCTGCACGTCGCGTTTCGGGATCAGCCTGTGCATATCCAGTACCGGGTGACTTTCGTCATTATGGCCGTCATGACAGCGGCGACCGGCAATGGATCATCTGTCTCTCGGTGGTTGCCGATGTTTTTGGATTGTACTATGCTTAACATCAGGCATAGTGCAGTCACTATGTCGTGCTTCGATAAAAAAAAATATAGATAAACAATGGCACATATTCTGTATAAACAATGAAATAAATGTTAAATTAAATAGGTCCATTGTTTACATTTTTCTTAGTGTCGACGTCTGTGACCCTTCTGACCCTCAGGTAAGCTATTGTTTGAAAGTGTTTGTCAGTAGCGACTTGTTGCATTTTAAATTACATCGTGTATTTTCTATCATTTTATATTAATTACCCTTCATATCATGATATATATATTTTTATGACTTTCTTTTATAAAAACGCTGGTCAATTAAACACTGAAGATACATTTGTACTATTTTAGAGTTTTCTCCGGAAATCCCGACATGTACGATGTACCAAATAAACAACAGATGAGTCATCGAGACGTGGGAAAAACGAACACTAAATGTAGAATCCTAAAAAGAGTCTGAAAAGTTTTTATTCTATTTAATAGTGAATACAAAGAGAAACTAAAGGACAAAAATCTAAAAGTGAACTACAACCACCATAGTAAAGGTGTAAGTGAGATCATAGTGCAATTATAAGACAGTGAGTCTTCTGAATTCCTGCCTCTTTGTGTACAAATAATTTTCACTCAACACAAATGACATTCTAGTCGCCTAACAATTTAGTGCTATTTAGGCAATTTATGGAACTTTGATGGCATACATTTCAGTACCATTTTTTTAGGTGAAACCCCGTCTGAGATACTACTCGGTACCTTAACACTCCATACAACATATTGGAAAACACACCAATTATCCAAAGAGGCCGGCAAAAAACTGAACATATCTTTTTTTGATATTTTTAATTAAGATTCTAAGAAGATAATTGAAGATAAGATTGTTCACAGTCGTTAGTTATCTTTAGCAAATCAATTAACAACTTTTCAACAGGAACATAGACTATGACATGATACTTGTACTTATGGTAGAGTAAATTGGTAACATGTCTTGGAACCTTTAATTTTTTATACTGAATCTATACTTATCGTAACTTTTTTACGTCTTTGTCTACCTAACTTTTATTACTTATTCACTTGAATGTTGTATTACTCCCAAACATATTCGATCTTTTATTCGACGGGAAATAAAATAAGATTATTCAAGCATCGATGGTTGTATCCCAGTAGCTGACCTTGAGAAGAAATCCCCCTTTAGTTTGAACGTGTTATGCGCATGAATAGCCACAAATCCGAAACTTGAATACGTTGAATTTACTCGACTTATTTTAATTTACCTCAGCTCTTTGCAAAAGCACAGCAGATCGCAAGTCGCAATTCCAAAGTATTATAACCCATAACATCTATGATAACCACACTAAGATATTTTTATACTTCGGTAATGGACAACTATATATAGAGATATGAGCTGTTATTACAAAAAAGTTAAATACGTATTGAATACTTGCTTTATAAGAGTTTGAGTACGTAAGTACGTATTAAATGCACCGCGCTCGGCGAACGTTCGACATCTTGCTCTTTTAACTCTGTTCGGTTAGGTTAGGTTAAACTTGTGAAGAAAGATAACACGAGCTTGATGCGGCAGACGTCGGCGAGCACGGTTCATTTGATACTTGTTTTTAAGACAAGTATTTAATACGCATTTGACTTTTCTGTAATGACACGGATGAAGTATGAAACAGAGGCAATGGACACAACAACTCAAATTTTGATAACTGGCGAGTTCGTAGAATTAACTTTTAACTTTTTTTTACGCTATTAACTTAGCAAGGTCCTAACAGCTTCACCGGACTACATCTTTTAACTTTCATTTATGAACAAGGAAGACAGTGGTCCCTTTATTGTTTCGTATTTGGAATAAATATTGACTTATAATTCGATATACTTTTATAGTTGATGCAGCAGAACGTTCAAATATTCTTTTCAGTTTAACAAATAATGGAGGCGGTTTTAACATTCCCAGTTTTCGGTTTATTTTCACTTTATATACATAATAATAATAATAAGCCTTTATTTAATTAATTTCCATGACACTTGAAAAGCTTTTTAAATTACAAAAAATATGAATATGACTGTTATATACTTATTAGGTACTTAGGTATTTCGCATCTATTACTATACATATGTCATGGCCTCTTTCGGGTATAGGCCTCCTCCATTTATCCCTGTCGTTAGCATTTCCCATCCATTCTCCTCCTGTTATTTAGATTATGTCGTCTATCCATCGAGCTTTTGGTCTGCCCCTTTGCCGTTTGTCTTTTGGGCCTGACCATTTTGTTGCTCGTTTTGCCCATCTCTCATCGGAGGAACGGGCGATGTGCCCTGCCCATTTCCATACATACACACTTTATACACATATATAACTTTTTATCTAACCTCAGTATGCCACGAGTTCTAACGACTATCAATGAACTGACATATCTTAAAGAAGTTAATAAAAATATATATTTATTTACTGTTGTATAGGCTTTGACAGCTTATAAAACACCCCACAGGAGTGCTATATGGCGTCCATTATTAACACTTAATCCTCGAAATACAAAAGCTTCTTTAGAGTGTCTACTAAATTTGACCGTATTATAACAGAGACGGGGTCGTCGCACGGGCCGCGGCGAATGACACGCTACTATTGGCTGACGGCGTGTCACGCCACCGTGTCCGTGGCTTTGTGTTTAAATTTGGAATAGAAACCGACTGCGTTGAAGAGTGCCGCATGAATGAACATTGTTTACGATTCTTCAATGAAGACATCTATATTTATGTATTTATTCATCGTAACTGCATTAACACAAGCTTCCCGTCACAATGAGGGTGCATTATTCTGTCTCAGTAGTCTGTTTTATAAAAATCCACACATATTTAACGTAAAATGAAATGCCTCGTTTTTAAAAATGCCATTGTATATTCATCTATACTAATATTATAAAGAGGTAAAGTTTGTGAGTTTGTGACGTTGCACTGGGTAATCTCAGGAACTACTGGTCCGATTTGAAAAATTCTTTCAGTGTTATGTAGCTCATTTATCGAGGATGGTTATAGGCTATATACCATCAGGCTAAGACCAAAAGGAGCAGAACACCAAAGAAAAATGTTTCAAAATCGGGATTTTTTTCCTTTTGAGAGCTTCCGCTACATGTTAGTGTTAGCCCAAAGTAACTAGTACTAGCGGACGAAGTCGCGAGCAGGTGCTAGTTATTAATATATGTCGAGATTATCCTACTAATTGAGAATATTAAATCATAATCAAACCGGTAAATAAAACGATAAAAGTAGTAATTACTAATGAGCGTACTAGGTACAAGGTGAATCGACGTTAGACGATTCAAGGACGCAACAAAGGAAAACAACCGATATGAACCAGTGATAATCTAAACTAAAATCGGAATTTATCTCTACAGAATTATTTGTATGAATATTTCGGTATCTATATAAAAATCAAATGGTCTGTCGATATGCGTGCATCATGCAATAACTTATCCATAGATTCCCATCATTTTTTTTATGTTACTCCATCTAGACAGTTGGCTCTTGTATAGAAGAACTTATCCATAGATTGCCATCATTTTTTTATGTTATTCCATCGAGACAGTTGGCCCTTGTATAGAAGAATAGTGTGTAGAGTCCCTCCGCACGGAAAAAGTAAAACTTCGCAATGTGGAAATGTAAATAGGAAGGGGTAGAAATTGATATAAATAAATATATGTATAAACAGGTATAGTACGCGCATGTGTTCGAGTACTACGCATTCACTCTCGCTGTCTCTTTCTATTCCCGTTCCCCAGGAACGTTGAACGTTTAACGCAACCTTGTTGGAAGTCGCATTAGAAGTTTTACTTAAAAAAGACGCTTAATATTTATATACATTTATATATTTAAATAGCGTAATATATACATTTTTTAAACTAAGATTGTTTTAAGCACTGCTGTCAGCGGTATGTCAAGGGGGCAAGCGGTGAGGTACGCAGTCTCAGGAGATAAAAAGTAAACGGAATACATAATTTACATGAAACAGAAAGCAAAGTATTTTTTGCTTGGAAACCTTTTTTGTAATGTTTTATTATGTGCATAAAATATATTACTGTATAATAAAAAAAAGTCAAAGTCATGGTTATCAGATAATTAAAACTACAGAGGTTATAGTTCTTTTGCTAAATCTTTTTGCTTTAAAGCTTTTGTTCAATCTTTATTATGAATACCTAATACTTAATTTGAATGTCATTGTTTTGCACTTGCGAGATACGTAATTAGTATGGATTGTAATACACGTGAGTACATAAAACCCTACCACCTTGCCAAGCAACAATTGCATTGTTGTGCTAAAAAATAAATAAAAACACACCATGTAACGTCATTTCACATTAACTTGATACAAGACCAAATTTGCATACAAATGACACGAAGAACGTAAAATATTATTTAAAATTTATTTACGTTTTAATACTAATACCTGAATGACCGACCTCGGTTCTTTAAAAAACATTTTATAATTATAATATATGGCCACAAAAAAATAGTATTTTGTCACAAAAAAAAGACATCTCTTTTGCTGTCGCTCGGATTCGAACTGGGGTTAGACAGATTTTCAAAGCAGCCGATTTTCATCTTAGCTATTTCTGTTTTGACAGCGGCGGCGAAATTTACCTCTATATTCTAGCTATATTAACTCAGATAAAATAAAAGTTTTCTATGCATGAAATCTAGCTAGATCGATTTACCGTCCCTGAAACCACCAACATACTAAGTCTCACGCAAATCGCTTGCGCCATTTCCGAAATCCTGAATATATACAAATATAAAAATATACAAGAACTGCTCGTTTAAAGGTATTAGATAGATAGATAAATCACAAATTTACTAATATTTATTTGAACCTACTAATAACGTTCGACCTTCGGAACGCATTAGCAGTACACACTATAATATCTTTAACATCGCACACGCAAAGATAAAATCAAGCAGTATGTAATGGTCTAATCTCTGCATTTATATTACTCCTATACCTGCGTGTTTCCCCACGAAGTTATGTCTAAGGTTGCAATAAATGCAGGTGTGGGAAGACATTATCACTATATAATATTTAGGTATTACTGGCTTCAGCATGAATGGGTCGGCTCGAACGAGGCAGTACCACCCTCTCACAAAAACAGATGTGGAGTAACAGTGCTTGAACTGTTGCGTTTCGTTCGTTCAATGAGAGCGCTGGAGGCCAGGCTCTCATCCCCCTCCCCCTCTCTTCTTCCCTTCTCCCCCACACTAACACAGACAGGCAACTTGCGACTCCCCATTTATTAAATTTTGGAAAAATCATATCTAAAAACAACATAAATATACACATGAAGATAAAACCAAAGGTCATTAGCAAATTTCCGCATGTGTAGAAAGAGATAAGATAAAGTAGACGCAAGGACAAGATTTGATTTATTTGAATTAAGTAAGAAGTTACTATATGAGCATATGAAGCATTACTAAATGTATTCATATAAACAAACAAACAAATAAGAAAAACGACACCAAAAAATTGGTTTAAATTTTTTTTAAAGAACCTCGTTGATCATATAGTAAGGGTACCTAGCCTTGGATTATCATTAACCCACCAATCTTTACTATACAATTCCTATTTAATTATGATGACTTCTATAATGTATAATCCAAATACTTGAAAATATCCTCGTCGTAATTAATAAAATATTTTTTAAATAACTTATTTATTAATGACGCATCATTGAAGTAACAATCATTAAAAAAAAATACAACCGATTTGAGATCCTCTTCCTTATTGAAGTCAGTCCATAAAATTGTAATATCTGCTGTTTGATCTGGTTAATCTCCGAAACTACTTAACGGATATTGACGCGACTTTGAATAATATATAGACGACTTATCGGAGTATAATCAAGGTGACATAGTATTGCGCTCTTCTAAATCAAAAATACTTTATTCAATATATGTCATAAGAAGACGCTTACGAACGTCATAGCTACAACGGTTCAGATAAACAACCCAGTCATTAAGAACCGGCTATAAACTGGATCTGGTTCATCTTTTCATGACATATATACTTTTACAAATATATATATAGTTACATTCGTTTTTAGTAAATACACAAAGAAGAGCATCATCTCCAGACGTCACCAACGTTCACATATTGAACCACCGATAGCAACAAGTACTAAATGAAAAATGTTTCAAAATCGGGGTTAACGTTCGTATTATTAAAAAAAAAACATCTAAGTAAACGAGATAGCTAGTTAAAGTTAGCGTTAGCCGAAAGTAACTATTCCACGCGGACGAAGTCGCGGGCAGAAGCTAGTGTGTTCATGAACAGAGAAACGAATTCACTTAACTGTTTTATCTTCTCCTACTTATAAACAGATATCACAAGTTATTTATGACGTGAACCATCCAGTGGTGTAGTTGGGAATAGTTTTTTTTTATATCATATAGGAGGCAAACGAACAGACGGCTCACCTGATTTTAAGTGATCACCGCCGTCCATAGACACAAGCAACACCAGAGAAGTTGCAAGTGCGTTGCCAGCCTGTGTTTAGAGGGATGGGGGAATGGAGGGAAGGGAGAGAAGAGGGAAGTAGAAGGGAGAGGACAAGTGAGGGGAATGGAGAGGTGGTCCTCCGGTACTCTCACTGACCGAACGAAACGCAATAATGCCAGCACTGTTACTTCACGACGGTTTTCTGTGAGAGGGTGGTACTACCCCGGACGAGCCGACCCATTCATGCTGAAACTAGTTATAGCTTTAACGTGGTTCTACCACCGACAAGATTGATTGTATAGGAGTTCCCGGTAAGATTTTTCGTTACTGCTTTAAGCTATTACTGGCTTCAGTATGAATGGGTCGGCTCACATGGGTTAGTACCATCCTCACATAGAAAACCGACGTGAAGTAACAATGCTTGTATTGTTGCGTTCCGTTCGGTCAGTGAGAGCGCCGGAGGTCCACCTCTTCTAGCTTCCACCTCTCCTCTTCGCTTCCTCACCCCCCGTCCCCCAACACAGGTGGCAACGCACTTGCGACTCCCCTAGTGTTACAAGTGTCTATGGACGGTGGTGATCATTTAACATCAGTTAACCCACCTGTTCGTTTGCCTCCTATGACATAAAGAAAATATGTTTGTTTTAACGCCCGATTTTGCATGCAACGGGCAACAGCCAAGCCGAGGTGTGCCGTGCACCCTTCAGCTGGTTGCCAATATAAAATCGGCTGAGTGTCTTAAGCGCTCGCCTAAGTAGTTTGGTGAAGCTGTTAAGACCGTGCTAGGTCAATAGCGTAGTTAGTCAGTACGAGCAAAAAATTAACGCCATATATCCACTGAATTTGTTGACAGATTGTTAGCAGTAAATACCTTTACGTTTGATATTTCGTCTAATATCAAGAAATTTATTTTTAAGGCCATTTATTTACGTCATATAATAATACTAGCCTCTGCCCGCGACTTCGTTCGCGTGGAATAGATACACTAACACTACACGCAACAGTTCTCAAAAGGAAAAAACATCCCGATTTTGAAACATTTTTCATCTGTGCTCCGCTCTTATTTGTCTAAGTGTGATGATATATAGCCTATAACCATTCTCGATGAATGAGCTATATAATACTGAAAGAACTATTCAAATCGGACCAGTAGTTTCTTAGATTACCCCCTACAACGTCACAACATCACAACGTCACAAACTCACAAACTTTACCTCTTTATAATATTAGTATAG
>JACEII010000032.1:4742070-4808293 GCA_014332785.1 Antheraea mylitta
ATCTATACTAATATTATAAAGAGGTAAAGTTTGTGAGTTTGTGACGTGATGTTGTGACGTTGTAGAGGGTAACCTCAGGAACTACTGGTCCGATTTGAATAATTCTTTCAGTGTTATATAGCTCATTGATCGAGAATGGTTATAGGCTATATATCATCACGCTAAGACCAATAAGAGCAGAACACAGATAAAAATGTTTCAAAATCGGGATGTTTTTTCCTTCTGAGAACGCGAACGAAGTCGTGTGCAGAGGCTAGTAGTAGTATAAAATGAACCTACAATTTCACTATTTAATTTCAAAGGGCATATAAGATATGGAATGTAAGTCGTCTTAAAAATATTGAAAGTAATGAAAAAAGGTAATTGGAATTTGGAACGTAAGAGTAAAATGAAGGATGTCAAAACGTCTTTTTCATTTACATGTATGTATATGTTATATAAAATTCAAGCAACAGTGTGAGTAATGTATATGTTTATTATTTTAATGTCTTTGAAACTTATTTTACATTTAAAAAATGCTTTGTGCACTTCTCCTCTATATAAATTTTAACTATACCAAATTTAACGTTCATTCGTTCGTGCAATTAGCTTAAAAAAGGGTACAAAGTTTTCTCTTCGTATATTAATATTTAAATATAGATATACGTAGAAGATAATGCATCCAAGAGCTGTAACAATATAGCAATATACAATAACTATAGACACGTGGACCATATATACTTTCAAACTTAGTTTATGTGAGGGAATTAAGCAAACATTTGAAATCTGTGAAGGCCACCAGACGTTATATTTCGAAAACAAACAAAAAATAAATAACACTCCATATGAGCGTTATAAAAACTAAACCAAGTCCTAATGTAACTACGTATAGTGATTAAAGGAAAATCTAAAGACAATAAGACGTCCATTACTAGATTCAAGGTACGCGTAAGCACAACAGAGTCTAACGGACGGAATATTGACTAGTTCGATGACCGTGACCCGCCACAAGGGCGGCATTAACAAGTACCGAACGATATCGGCTAAAACAATGTCTATTATAAGCTGCACAGATAAAACTCATGTTTTTTCAATAACAAATGTACTGAGAGTTGACTACTACTCGTAAGCCGACCGTAATAATGGGTACATACTTTTATCTTTTCAGATATTAGTAGTATTTATAGCACAAATCGCTCCTTTAACCGAGAAAAGATTTAACTCAAAATGAAAGTTTTTCGAGTACTCATCAGACAAAAAAAAATAATGTTGCGAAGATTATTCGAAGAATGCATAAAATGGAGTAAAATTAAATATGTCCACATTTTAATAAAAAGTAATTCTTTTATTTACTTTAATTTATTTCAGTAATGCATTAATATAGTTTTATGTCATTTCTTTATGTAAGTAGTTTTTTAGGTGACACAGCGAAGTGATTCAATTTTATGCTAATTATTGTAGTCCATTTTGCTGATACTCCGTTTGTAATAGGCTATTTTTATTCCATTAACTCTTTGCTCTTTTGTCAATTAAAAGTTCATTTAATATATGAATCGTTACATTTGGAAAAAACTAAAAAACTTATGAACGGCAAAATTTAAACTTCGTTCTCGATATATGAAAACTGGAGATTAAATAAAAATCAAACACATTATATCAACGATTCAAAATTGATATAGCTCATTTTGAAATGTAACGACTTATATATAATCATAGATTAAATAATTATGTCCAAGCATACAGACGGGATAAACCTCCTTGAACGGTAAAGTTGATAGAGATTCGCCAAATTAAAAGGAAAACAAACGTATTAACACTACAGTCTTCGTCCTGCGAAAATAGTTCGGAAAGAACGTCATCGCGTCACGGTTTATTTCTTATGGAGAATTTACAGCTATTTTAAACCGAAGGTCGTCGAACGATTACACGTGGGAGGGTACCGCAAACTTAACAATCTCTATAATTATCATAGCAACTTATACTTAACAACATATAAGTAAAATATCTTATCGAAAACTAGCTATTGCACGCAGCTTTGTTCGCGTTATTGTATCACGATCGGTTAAATTGACAATTACATAATATTAATAAGAATCGCATTAAATTATATTATTTTTTTAAATCTAATCTTCTCAATACTCTTTTCACTGAACTTAAATTAATTCTATTAAAGTTTATCATTACTGCTTCAGTCCCGTGGATTTTTTTTACCTCGAACTGACTACGCTATTGGCCTAGCAAGGTCTTAACAGCTTCAACGGACTACTAAGGCGAGCGCTTAGGGCACTCAGCCAATTTTATTTGACAACTAGCTCAAGGGTGCACGGCACACCTCGGCTGTTCGGCTTCCGGTCGGGACGTTCCACGCTGGACGCCCTGACCCTTTTGAAAAAGGTCTCCACGGAGGCGACCTCTGAGGGTGAAAGAATATTAGCGGTGTCCTTGGACATCGCTAACGCCTTCAACAGTCTGCCGCACAGTATCATACTGGAGGCGCTCCGTTATTTTGGAGTGCCCCTGTGTCTGCGGCGGCTGTTGGAGGCGTACCTCGACGGAAGAGAGGTCGCCTTCGTGGACGCCAGAGGGCGGATGGTCCGGCGCAATACGGCGCGGGGGGTTCCACAGGGGTCAGCGTTAGGGCCACTCCTGTGGAACATGGGCTACAACAGGGTGCTCCGCGGCGCACTCCCTTCTGGAGCGAGCCTCATCTGCTACGCGGACGACACCCTAGTCGTAGCCAGAGGGGGGAAATTAATAATTTGTTGCGCCTGGCCACGGAGGCTGTAACTCTCGTGGTCGGGCACATCAGAAGACTGGGCCTCGAGGTGGCCCTCGAGAAGACTGAGGCCCTAATGTTCCATGGACCTCGGAAGGGGCCACCTCCGGGGGCCCACATAGATGTGGAGGGAGTCCGTGTCAGGGTGGGGACCCGGATGAAGTATCTGGGCCTCACCCTGGACGGACGCTGGCGGTTCGAGCCCCTTGAAATGGGGCTCGGACCGCGTATAGTTAAGGCAGCAGCGGCGCTCGGACAACTCCTCCCCAATACGGGGGGCCGGGTGCCGCCTGTCGTCGCCTATACTTGGCGGTCGTGCGGTCTATGGCCGCCTACGGGGCACCGTTATGGGTGGACGCCCTCAACGCCACCAATATCCGTGCGTTGCGAGTCGCGCAGTGTACTGTGGCGTTGAGGGTGATACGAGGTTACCGGACGGTATCCTCTGCGGCGGCCATGGTGCTGGCCGGCTCTCTTCCCTAGGAGCTGGAGGCGGAAGTGCTTGCCGCCGTATACAACTATACGGCGGCTAAGAAACAGATGGGGGAGCCTCTAGCTCCCGGGGAACTAGAGCAGAGAAGGAAGTACGAGAAAGGGTTGAAAATGGAGAGGTGGGGGCGGGACCTGGCGGACGCGCAGTACGGGCGATACACTGTCGACGCCGTCCAACCGGTCCTGCCCGAATGGTGCAATCGACGATGGGGCTCCTGACGTTTCGTCTGGTGCAAGTGCTGACCGGGCACGGGTGCTTCGGTTGGTACCTGTACCGGATAGCACGCAGGGAGCCAACCGCCGTATGCCATGAGTGCGGCGTTGAACCGGACACCACGCAGCACACACTTTCCGAATGTGCTGCGTGGTAGGAGCGACACCGCATTCTGGCTGCGGCGGTGGGTGATGATCTCTCGCTGCCGAGCGTCGTCAAAGCCATGCTCGGCAGCGAGAATGTGTGGAATGTTGTTGCCTCCTTCTGTGGGGAGGTCGTCTCGCAGAAGGAGGCGGCGGAGAGGGTTCGCGAGGAGGACCCGCTAAGCGGTCGTCTCCGCCAAAGAAGAACTGGTAGGAGGAGGCGCCAGTTCACGCGCCTTCTCCCGCCACCATAGCTGGACCTAGGGTAGATGGGTCGGGGGCCCCATCTTCCCATTGCACAGGTCCGGCGGACGAGAAGGAGACGGCCGGTGTGTACTCGACTGTCTCCTTACAAGACGAAGGCTCGGCGGCGGCACTTCTGCAGCTGGGCCACACCGCTGGGGCGGCACGATGAAGTCTATAGAGATCTCGTGCCGCCCCAACCATATCGGAAGACGTACACCGTGGGGTTTTAGTCCGTGCGAGTCGGACATAACCCACCCTCTCCCCCGGGAGGGTGGGTATCTATAAGGGATATACCCACGTAAAAAAAAAAAAGGGCTGTTGCCTAATATACGTGCAATTCGTGAACTATCTGAGCAGAGTCCCCTGGAGAGACAATGACATATCCTGGCTTAAAAAAATATAAATTGAAATAAGTTTGTTTGTAAAGCTTTCACGAGTTAACTTCTCCACCTATGAACATGTAATTTTGCGTACACCATCAAGTATACAGAAGAGGATGCAGGGCACTTTGCATTCAGAAAAAAAAAAATCGGGAGTGGAATAAGTCAAACCCATATCAACGAAGCCGCAATCCGAAGCTGTGACAGAACACTCTGAAATATAGTTTATCGATATTAATTATCGTAGAAATTGGTGTTGCCATTACGAAGACTATTCGAGGCAAACTGTAGACTAAGTTTGTCTTATTTTTTCATACAAGGATAATTAATGCTTAAAAAAATCAATAACAACCGACGTTGAAATGGCTTATAAGGTAAATATGTAAAAAACAGCTGGTTCACTTGGTTGATCGCGTTGTGAAAAAGACATTCTTGTAGACAGTCTTGACATGTATTCGCGTAAATAAACAACATTCACATTACGATTACCCCACGCGGTATGTAATAAGTCTACGTTTAATCGGTGAAGTGAAGAATCTGCTTTATCTAAGCTGTAATGTTGATTACGCAATTTAGTTAGTATATTTAGGATTCTAATATTATCACTACATATTATTATACAACAAAATCCTACACCGAGTCTGTATGTCAGTTTGTTCGCGATAAACACAAAAAATAATGAGCGGATTTTCATGCGGTTTTCATTAATAGATAGAGTTATTTACGAGGAAGGTTCAGCTATGTAATTACTAATTTGTTAAGATTTTTTGTAAATTGATTGAAATATAACGATAATTTTTGGAAGTGTCGAAAAACTCAAGCCGCCTGGAAGCATTCGTCGAAACAATTGAGATCAGAAAGGACGCGGACACGCGGGAATCCGTTAGTATAATATACGGAATAGAAGTGTAATTTATGTTTCTCCTGGCAAATAGCCAAAAAAAAGCTGATTGTTATAAATATCGACAAAACTTTTACTGGCATACACAAGATCGTCTAGTGCATTATCTACGCCACATTCCATAACAATTTTCCAAGGACGTTAAGCATTAACGATAAAAAATAACACGAGGTAACTTAAAATTAATAAAAAGGTTGTAATTAGTTAGCGATGTAATGAAAAAGTATAACTATCTTCTACATATAAATAACCAGATACAAGACTTAGGTACACCTTTCTCCTCTATCTCTCAAATATTTTTTTTAGTGGGTTCATACATTTTTTCTTAGTGCTTTAGTGTTATCAGTAAATAGATCGAAAAAAAGCAGTGTTTTCCCTTAGTATTAAAGGTTAAAATATATACAACTATGATCGAATTTCGAGCACTAGACAATCTCTAGTTTATACTAGGTGAATGTTTCGATATTAGCATTTTTTTACAGAGGGACACACTGCACTCGATTCTCGTTGTATATGAATAAAAAAATAGGTACTTTATATTTGACCTAATTATCTAGAAGTGTACAAAAATTACTTAAGGGTCTATTTCAAAGCATAGCGGTCAATGACTTAAGTGAAAAGTGAAGTGAAAATGAAACCAATCGACTAAAACAAGATATTTTTTGGAATTTTGAACAAACAAAAGGGTTTATTGTCCGTTTTATTATCAAACATTATTAACTCCGGGTCGCATCACCGGTCATATATTTTAGATCTATTTAAATGAATTATCCACACCTTTAAAATTCTTAGAACAAACTTTATCTAAGGTTCTCTTTGTTGTACCTTATCATTCGTCTTTATATTTTTATTTTATATATTAAATGTGACCATAAAGTGTCATCACCTAAAATATTGCGAGTGTTTAACCTGGTATAATTGTGTATTGATTTATGACCATATTTTGGTTGTAAGGAATAGTCAAGACCGTATTAACCTTTATTAAGATTTCTATACGTGACATGAGTCACGCATTTTCCCCTGACACTGGAATTAATTTATTGAATAGAAGGTTGTAGGTAACTTTTTAGGTAGGTGTTTGACCGCTATTTTATAAGACTTAAATGGGACTAATATGGAAACATGCTTAACTAACAGAGTCTAGCTTTCGAATGTTTTTTCCGTAATACCCAGGTGCACATTTGCCAATATCCTACTAACTCACGGTGGCTTCGTCATACTCGTATACATAGATACTGCTCTTCCTCTTCATACTCAGTGAGGTATTTGAAATTCCCATCAATCAACACTATGCCCATGTACAAAAGAACTACCTACCAACATTTTAGTGTCTCTAAAATATATAGGCGACTATGTTTTAAATTCAACTTGCATTTAATGATTATGTAAACCTTTTTTATATATTTTAACCAACGAGCCCGGCGGACATTGTTCTGCCCTAACAATAAAAAAACCTAAACCTTCCGCACGAATCACTTTATCTGATTGCGAAAACCGCGTACAAATACGTTCAGTAGTTTTTGTTTTTATCGCGAACAAACAGACGTTGCAGAAGACTTTGTTTGATACTATGTGGTGATAAACTTTAAAACCACATGTTAATGAACGAAACAAAGAAATATACGTATTTAAATACACGTACCAAACAAAGAATAACACTGATAATAATTAAAAAAAATAACAAAAGATTTGTACTGCTCGTTCTTTAATTGTTTTGCGTGTACAACTAATGGACTTCGATTTTACATATAGCAATATAACATATTTAAACAAATCTCCACGTGACTGACAAATAAAAAAAATCTATGAAATATTATCAATGATCCATTTGAACTCTAAGATAATCAAACGACTGGACAAAAAGTAGTTTGATAACGTAATTATATAACTTCAATAACCTTACAAAGAATCGATTCTATGAAAAACGTCGACCTCCAAATATAATGTATAACCCGAGGAATTAATAGGCGTAAATGAAATCAAATGGTAATTATTAGGCAGAGCATGCATGCGCGACGTTTGAAATACCGTAAGGCTTCGGCTACACATGTAAATGACGCTACTTTGTTACGGCCACAGATACTGCCGAGGTTATTGCTTTAATTTGGCATATATGTTTCGCTTTATCATCGGGTAGCGTTCTTTTTTTTAATTTTTTTACTTCAAAAATTTAACCACATCTCATTATGATGTGAACCAAGATGTAGTAGAGTGGTTCTCAACTGTAGCTGCCGGAACACACCCATAGGTTTTTCATTTACCGAAAGCTGGATTAGGAAGGATTCGAAGGAACGTTGACCAACCGCTGTGCACTAACACGCTATCCTCTGAGATAGCATCGCTTCTTTGTAATTGTAAGATTATAAACGGTAACAGTACTCGATGGTAAGCATATTGCAATCCAGTAAAGGCGAGTAACAAAAGATCGACAATCCATCAAC
This sequence comes from Antheraea mylitta, assembly GCA_014332785.1. Taxonomy (NCBI): domain Eukaryota; kingdom Metazoa; phylum Arthropoda; class Insecta; order Lepidoptera; family Saturniidae; genus Antheraea; species Antheraea mylitta. The sequence goes on from JACEII010000032.1 coordinate 4,749,643, forward strand.
AGTCATCTTCGACCTAATTCTCTAGAGAGTTCTGATCCCAAAACTCTACAAATTAATATACAGTCGTCAATCGTTGATACAAAAGAAAGTTAAAATATTAAAAGAGCATTAAATTGGCATCTATTCATTCTTAAGTTGTGTTAGTTTTATACATATAATATAATACATACTTATATCTAAATTTGTGTTGCATGCATCTACATTCAGAGCAGTCAAAAACTTTTGCGAATACTTTAAAGCGTCTCTATGGCATAGTGTGATAGTAATCCGGTCAAAGTAGGCCGCTGTAAGCTGGGACTACCACACAGGAATAGGCGTGCCTAAACAGCCTGAATATGCTCCTCTAACAAGATGGCGAGGCTCCTTTTTTTTTTTTTTTTTTTTTTTTACATGGGGAAATCTCTACAGATATCCACTCTAGCCGGGCAGTTGAGAGTGGGGTATGTCCGAGTTGCACGGACTAAAACCCCATGGTGCCTACTTACACCTATTTGGCCGGGGAGCAGGAGCTGCCTACGGCAATGCGTCTGCTCTCCCAGCAGGTGTCGGCCCCTACCGAGGGGCCCCTTCTGCGGCCTGGGTGGGTCAATAATTCCCCCCCAGGGAGGGGCGGGTGTTAAGCCCCTCCCGACGAAATGTGGGAGTCGCATGGCACAATGCGCCTCCACCACGTAGGCCTAGCACAAGGGCGACGGACGTGCCCGCGTCACATCGCCCGCAGGCCCTTTACGGCGGCATAAGATCGTCTCCGACCCGTCGCCGCCGTATTCGTCGGCCGCGGGAGTTGAGCCTGGTGGTCTGCTCCCGCTCCCTTTCCGCCGCTTCCTTGGCGAACATAACTGCCTCGCAGTATGAAGCGACGGAGTTCCACCCGGTCTCACTCTCGACCATCTTACAGACGACAGTCGAGAGCGAGAGATCCGGGCCTATGGCCGCGACGAGCTCGCGACGTGGCACGTCCCAGGCGGAACAGACTGTTAATATGTGCTGTGCATTGGAGGCTCCTCATGTAACGCTATAGTAAGGGTCTGACCCAAAAATCATCACCACGGGACGAGCAGCCATGAGAGTGTAACCCAATGAACGGTACATATTGATGTGCTGCTAAGAGTTTACTGTAGTCGGCGCAACCTCGACCAATACTCTCACTATCCTCCGAGGAGGCAGGCGGGGAGGACCAGATAAATAAGTAGTAATCTAGTCGGAAACAAACACGCTACCACTCTAACATAACAGAGGTCCAAGAAGAATGGACTATTGTTTAAGGTAAGTTTGCATCCTTATCTCCTCACCCTTATCTTACCTAAGTGGGCTCGGCACAATAGGTTTCTTTCTTACCTTATACCTATTTCGGTTTTCCTCTATTCCTATATCCGTCTACCTTCATAGTTACAACTTTTTTAGTTACATAACTTTCATCTCTTTTCATATTATGCCCGTATTATGCTAACCAATTACTTCTCAACTTCTCTATTACAGGTGTTATTTTTAAGCTTCCTCTTCTTTTGGAACTTTTCTTTATTCTTTCTGAATCTTATCCATTTTAGTTAGAAATTTAAGCGTTTATTAGATTAACATGGACAAACAACAGACACTTCCAATTACTTTTATACTAGCTTTTGCTCCAAAGTTCGTTTGCGTTAATGTAAATTTGTTATATCCTTAGGGATTAATACATTATTTTGAGAATATTAGGTACCCTATATCATTTTCTATACCCCGGTACTATATGCAAAACTTAATGAAGATCGGTTGGATACTTAAGACGTGAAAACGTAATAAAAAAAACCAGCTTAAATTCATCTTTAAAACATCATTAAAGACTAGCTTTTGCCCGCGCCGAATAGTTATAGTTACCTTGGGCTCATGATAACACGCAGCCAAAGCTTGCAAAAGGAAAAAAAACTTTTTTGAAACGTTCTTCATTGGTTCTCTGTTCTTATTAGTGATGATATATAGCCTATAGCCTTCCTCGATAAGTGAGCTATCTAACACTAAAATATTTTTTGAAAACAGTCCAGTAGTTTCTTTTTTTTTACATGGGGAAATCCCTAACTGACAGATACTCATCCCGCCGAGCAACTGAAGATGGTTTATGTTCGATTCGCACGGACTAGAACCCCAATGGTACCTTCATATACCTTTTAGACGGGTGAGCAGGGCAGAGCCGACTGACACTGCGTTTGTTCATTTTTCGGGTTACTATATAGCCTATGACAGACATAAATAACGCGGCTGTCTATTAGTAAAAGAATTTTCAAAATCAATTTAGTAGATCCAGATATTATCCCCTACAACCTCACAAATTTTACCTCTTTATAATATTAACTATAACAACTATAGAAGTATAGATATAGACAAGTACGGCATTTATTTCTGAATTATAAACAGAGCAAAAACAAACAAAAAATATTCTGTTTTAAAGTAATACAAAATGATTTTGTTCTTATTTAAAACATAAACAGGATTCCTAAAAGGTCAAGGCGACAAAAATAAATGATAAGTATAGGGCAACCATATTTACTGTCTGTCTGACGTCACGCTATACTTCTTCAAAAGTTATTTTATAATTTTTAAGAAAACCTGCAGCTAAACTGACTGAGCGTGCGATTATCTTCATACAGGCTCCCATCGAAAATCAGCGCTGCAGTACTATTTGTATTGCACATATTTGCTGAATTGGACATTTATTTTTTATTTTCAAATGTATTTTTTTCTTTTTCTGTGTAATCAGTCTGTGTAAGTTAATTTAATTGTATGGTTATTCCAACAATAAAGTATTTCTTTCTTTCTAAATTAAAAGATCCAATTAGGAAACATATTTCAGTGTTAAATAGTTTATTTCTCAAGGAAGGCTAGAGGCTATATATCATCACGCTAAGATCAATAGGAGCTGAACATTAATGAATAATGTTTCAAAATCGGGTTCTTTTTTTTCCTTTTCAGACATTTCGCTGTGTGTTACCGTTAGCCCAAAGTAAACTAATTCACGAGGACGAAGTCGCGAGCAGAAGCTGGTTCGATAAAAAAGATTCCACGATAATTTGTTTATTAGATAAGGACCAGGAACCTAGACCTTTACTATTACTCCATGGAAGAATATGTTCCAAATAATTAGTCTACACAGCAATTAAATAACATTGAATGTAAACATAATCATATTTTTCTATAGTTTAATTTAAAAACACGTAGTATCCACGCCAAAGTAAATACGACACATATTATAGATCTAAGTTCACACAAAATTAAACAGTGTGAACATCCGCTCACACAAAAGAGTTAAGTTCCGATAAAAAATTTATGGAGGAGTTGTTGAGGCGTGTATGCTTGGTACACATATACGTTTCAACAACTCATACATATATGAATAGTCAGCTAGGTTAGCTAAGATAGGTCGCGATTTTGCATGCAACAGGCAACAGCCAAGCCGAGGTGTGCCGTGCACCCTTGAGCTGGTTGCCAAAATAAAATCGGCTGAGTGCCTTAAGCGCTCGCCTTAGTAGTCCGGTGAAGCTGTTAAGACCTTGCTGGGTCAATAGCGTAGTCATTTCGAAAAAAAAAAAAAAAAACAAAAGAGTTAAGTCGCAAAACAATCACATAACAATAAAACGCTTTCGGTACAAAGGTCTCTTCTGTACAAAAACAGATATGACATAGTACAATAGACAAAAAAATTGATACATCAACTAATGTATAGTAAAACATTGAACAAACATCTTTACGTATAGAAACTGATTCATAAAGATTATATAACTGCTGAATTTAATAAAAAAGACTCACTGATCTAATCTATAAACATTGCAAAACAAAAGTTGCACTTCGTGTCTGTCTGTGTGTTCCTTATCTCCTTTAAAGTACGCATCAGATATCAATACAGTTTCTCCCTTAAGTTTTATATATATGTGTGTGTGTGTGTATATATATATATATATATATATATATATATATATATAAAGCAACATGCGTGATATTACAAATTTTACCATTTATATAAATTAATTTCTAAGTATTTACTCAAACAAAGTGCGTAGGTAAGTAAACTTTTTTGTTATTGATGACATACTGGCTGGTTGTAAAAAAAAAATGGATTGTTTTGTTTTTTCATAAAATTCAAATGACTGCGAATTTGTTTGTATTTAAGTGCGTTTTAATTGCTACGTTTAGTCTTGATTTTATAATTTTACCAACCATTTAAATAAAGTTAGCAACAAAATTGAATTGTTAGATATTCTTTACGTCATGAAGCGACGTCATTTGATGGCAGATGAAATGCAAAGAGCTGTAGGGATGTTGCAAGCGGGAAGTAATCAATCTCAGGTATCTCGACATTTTGGCATTCATAGAAGTGTTATTTGTCGTCTTTGGCAGCGCTACAATAATACAGGAGAACCCGCTGAACAGCATCCAGGCCGTAAAAGGAGTACAACCACTCGGCAAGACCGGTACATACAACTGACTGTAAGACGCCAGCCGATGTTAACCGCTCGAGAGATAAGTTTGAGGCTACAAATTTCAAGTGGTGTTGATGTAAGTCCTCAAACTGTGCGAAATCGACTGCATGAGTATGGCCTACGAGCTCGACGCCCAATCAGGTACCCACCGATACGTCACGGGAATCGCGCTCGTCGATATGAATGGTGTAGAGAACGCATAACATGGACCCAGGAACAATGGGATTAAATTATGTTTTCCGATGAGTCGCGATTCGGGTTTAAACCTGATACAAGAAGGGTGCGAGTGTATCGTTGGCCCGGAAATACTGAAAGGCTCAGGTGCGTTCAGGAAGTTCATCCATACAACGCCTCAACAGTTATGTTATGGGCGGGTATTATGAAGAACAGGCGAACTGAGCTCGTTTTTGTAAATGGAAACATGAATGCTAAAAATTACATTGAGGATATTCTCAGACCTTATGTCTACCCATTTGCACAAACCTTTGGCTCCGATTTTAGGTTAATGCATGACAATGCGCGTTCACATACAGCTCGGCGAACCAATGAATACTTTGCAACGGAGACCATCCGGGTATTGCCCTGGCCTGCACGATCGCCAGATCTCAACCCCATCAAGCACGCATGGGAGATGCTCCAGAGACGTGTTTTGAAAGACTTGGACGGAGCGACAACAACCCAACCGCTGAAGAATTTGCTACAATTCCATTGGGAGCGAATACCGCAAGATGACATAAACAGTCTCATTAATTTAATGAATAATCGTTGCCGACAAGTTCTGAATAGCAGAGGAGACCATACCTTGTATTAAATTGTTCTATTCTTTCACAATAAATACGTTTTCTTTAGAAATTTCATTTTGTAAAAAAAAGTTTAGTTTCTTATGTATCTTAGTTTCTACAGTATATTCTAATATTGTTCATTTCTGTTATTAAAAGAACTTATAAAGACAACAGCTGTTATTTTTACATCATAGAACCCTAAAGATATTATTTTAAAAATAAAATACGTTATAATGTGAAGAACCATCCTAAAATTTAAATTAGTACATGTTGCTTAGACTTTTTTGATGAGTGTATATATAAGACATGTATAAAAAAATGCATATATTTATATAGAGTAGATAAAAATCATTGTATTCCATTCTTTATTTCGATCTGACTACGCTATTGACCTAGCAAGGTCTTAACAGCTTCACCGGACTACTAGACCAATGTATTCCATAGAATTATGAAACAGTCTACACACACCAATCTGCTAGCAGTTTCGTTACTCTATGACGTATTCCAATGAAGTTTTTAGGTATTTTAGGCGCTTATACATACTATACAAATACAAATAAATTATATATTTTAGTTACATTAATATTTTCATTGTGATTAACATTATCTTTTATAGCATATTATTCCAAGCAATACCTTAAATTATATGGCAGATTTAAAAATATGCGCGGCAAAAAAAAACGGTGTTAAGTTAGCTTTAAATATCAAAGGGCCAAAATAAAAAAGTATCGAAATCTTTTAGATATGTATGAGCCATATATATAGCCAGCCAGTCAGTATAGCCATGCGAAGCCGGGGCCGGTCACTAGTTAATAAATTATATGAATAAATTTAATCGAAATCACCATAACTAAATAAATAGTAAATTAGAACTCCAAAAATTATACAAGCTTATAAATCAAAAAGGTTTTAAAAGTACCAGATGAACCAACAAATTCTTCAGTCATCAAGGCTAAGTTAACAATGTAAGACTAAAACCTGTACTTATTTGAGGTATAATTTAGTTGATTACATTTTAAACTGATCGACAGAAACACGTTTTAGTCATAGCTGTCGTAAAGTTAATATGAAAAATAATTACGTAAAGCGTTTATTGTGTTACCAAGTAAGGACAAACCGAGTGCACGAGGAACGTGAACAAGATAACTGAACGACTTTTTATACTTATAAGGTGTTATTACAAAAAAGTTAAATACGTATTGAATACTTACTTTAAAAACATTACATTTTAAATGCACCGCGCTCGCTGAATGTTCACCATCTTGCTCTTTTGTCTTGATTAGGTTAGGCTTGCGAAAAAAGGATAACGCGAACTTGCCTCGGGCGAGTGCGGTGTATAGAGTACGAAACTTTTTTAAACCAAGTATTCAATACGTATTTCATTTTTTTTGTAATAACACCGAATTTGCTTTATTAAGATGTAACCACAATTTCTATCTAAATTTTTTTGGTTTCGCACAAAGATACTTAGAATAAGCAATATAAAGGGAAAGAATGAATATCGCAATTTGATATGAGTCATTTCTCTTTCCCTTGACACGTTACATGAAGATTATATATAAAAAGTGCAGAGACGAGCTGTAGGCATTGTTAATCTGCAGACATTACACAGTTTATAGAGCCGCTTCAGTTACGCAGAGATATTGCCTCACTAAGCGTGTTCTACCGTCTGTATCATGGCGAATGTTCTGCAGAGCTATTTAATTTAATCGCTTCCTCTCCTTTCCATAACCGAACCACGCGCACTGGATTTCGGAGTCATCGTTTTACGGTAAATCCTATTTGGACACGAACTAAAAAATTCGCAACTTCTTATCTTTGCCGTACCGTGAAGCTGTGAAACGATCTCCCAGCTAGAGTGTTCCCTCCTTCGTATAACATGGGGTCCGTCAAGTGTAACGTGAAGAGACATTTACGCAGACCGGCATGACAGCGGCGACCGCCGAGAGATGACATGTCTCTCGTTGTTCGCCATTGCTTTTGGATTGTACTGTGCTTACCATCAAGCACAGTGCAGTCACTTTGCTGTGCTACAATAAAAAAAAAAGTCATCAAGACAGTCGTGGTAATTTTAGTCCGTTAAATGCCTCGAGATTAATGATCACATGCTTGACAAAATTATCGAATGATTTGATAGCAGACTCTTCTCCATCAAGTTCAAAAGATCGAATGGACATATACGAAGATTATCACAAAGCATTATATGCCCTAGTTTCTTCGTTTTTTATATCATATAGGAAGCAAACGAACAGGCGGGTCACCTGATGCCAAGCGATCATCGGCATCCGTAGACACTAGCAACACCAGGGGAGTCGTAAGTGGGATGGGATGGGATGGGAAGAGAAGAGGGAAGGGAGAGAAGAGGGGAGGGGAGATGGGTTTTCGGCGCTCTCACTAACCGAACGAAATGCTACAATGCAAGCATTGTTACTTCATGTCGGTTTTCTATAAGAGGGTGGTACTACCCCGCACGGACCCATTCATGCTGAAACCAGTTATAGTTTCCACCTTCACCTTCGTAATAAACCTGAGTCATTTGTGAAGCAGTTGTTCATAGTTTTGCTCAGATGAGTTACAAATCCTATCAGTGAATACTGTACAAATCTACGACAAGACAATGAATGGCGTGGCCGGGAAAAGTTTTATGCCTTGCAATAAACCGCTGTGCTAGTCGAGTAGTTTTTAGAATCGAATGTCTATTCGATGTACGTAAGTTCTATTTCTTTATTCTAACAGATTTTAATTTAATTTCAAAATGGTGATTAAAAGTTTAAAGTTGACAACATCTTAAGGTTAAATAAAATAACAATAATATAGGAAGTTAAAATTATGTAAGAAACCGAGTATTTACGTATTATGATAATCGCCTTCCTGTACCGATGAATCCGAGTTATGATTATTTAAAAATCTGCGTAATTTCATATCAACCTTCATAGTTCTAGGTCAAGAAGTCAACTGATTACCTAATATATGAATACAATTTAAAATGACCTTAGTGAGTTCCAATCGAATTACATGTTTCCTACAATTTGTTACATATGATATTTAGTTTTTTTTTTTTCATATTTTCTAGAACACGCGAAATAACATTAGCCAACAGATTAATAGGTCACTTGCTGTGCCCGCAATACTGTACGCTGTTTTGTATAAAACTTTTGAAATATTTAATTGGGAATATATTAAAGAGTTTGGTGGTTTCTCTAACACTGGAGAGAGCCATATAGAGTAGACACCATGATATCTTGATAGCTGCCATGCATTCGTATGCGAGCGTATTCTCATCAATACATGCCGAGTGATTCACAAGGAAGGTTTAGGTACATAATTTATCAAGATTTTTTGTAAATTGGTTGAACTATAACTATAAATATTTGAAGTGTCGGAAAAAGTCGGGTTGCTTTCGTCGAAAACGCTATTTAATTAATCCCTTTGAGATGTAATGAAAACATCGAAGTCGCGGGAATCGGCTAGTCTTAGTAAAAAAAGTTTATCTGCTTATTTTTATAACGCCATCAAATTCACAGGATACTCATCTACATTATTCTACCATACATACATACTATATACTTTTTACCTCGTAATTCGATGAATCATACCTACGTACCTTGGGTGCTCCTAAAATATATAACATTTTACGGAAAGGTCATCATTCCTTAATCTTCCGTTTCGTCCTTTTATATACAATACTTGATTATTCTAGCCGATCTGAATCAACATAATGCTAAATCAATCAAACCGAGGACAACACTTTATGGTATTTCGCAATAAATTTAACCCTCGATTGGTTTTCTTAAAATATTCAAATCATATGTATAAACAAGGAATTTGTGTAAATTATCTCTCCTTGTTTCGTTCTTTATACGAAAACGGTCTGTTTATTTCTTACAAACTACTTTTTGCACGCGGCTTCGCTCGCTTTTATGTTCTTATTTATTACCTATAGCTAGGGAACACTATACTTTCACTGAAGAAGTGCCTTACGCCCTACTGTATCCACTGTTTCATGATAATCTATACTAACATTATAAAGAGGTAAAGTTTGTGAGTTTGTGACGTTGTAGGGGGTAATCTTAGTAACTACTGGTCCGATTTGAAAAATTCTTTCAATGTTATATAGTTCATTTATCCAGGATAGTTATAGGCTATATATCATCACGCCTAGACCAATAGGAGCGGAGTGCCAATGAAGAATGTTTCAAGACCGGGATTTTTTTCCTCTTGAGTTTCCATTGCTTTTTTTTTTTCTCGAAATGACTACGCTATTGACCTATCAAGGTCTTAACAGCTTCACCGGACTACCGGTTTCCGCTGCGTGTTAGCGTTAGCCCAAAGTAACTATTCCACGCAAATGAAGTCGCGGGTAGAGGCTGGTCGGTTATATAGCAAAAGAGAGAAAACTTACAAAATCGAGATTACTTTATTAATAATTTTTTTTTACATAAAGTTCCACGCGGACGTCGGCTCGGTCATATCTAGTTCGTAACTAAATTGTTTGCTTTTCACAAACCAGAAGCCAAAGCTTATCGTCACATATTTCAACGTCATAATGAATTACACATTTTTCGATTCTATACATATCTAACTAGCTCGTAAAATTACCGTCCATATTCCAAAGTTTAAATATTTATAGAATCCGTATACATTACAAAACGAAATGTTAATTTTAGATTTTATTCGACATAAATGGCAACACAGACCTTGGTTACAAGGTAACGAATGCATTAGGATACATCATCATATTTGACCTTAATAAGATTTTAATAATCTTTTAGTTAAAACCTTTAAGGATCGCTTAAATTAAGTAATAAAATGAGAGACTAAAGTGATTGGTTTTGAATAAAATCGAGTGTGAAACGCGATAGAAGTGTAACTTATATTCTGATTATTTTTTACGAGAATGAAATAAATACACCATGGACCTCCATTTACCACCTGGCAAAGATTAGATTTCGACACTATATTTTTATTATATTACTGGCTGGTCCGCGGACGTTGTCCCGCCCTGATAATACCTTGCTCAAGAATCACTTTATCTACTAAAACCGCATAGAGTCCGTGGCAGAGGACTTTGGTTTCTATTATGTAATAATGATAACTTTATTCTAATTATATGGTAATTCTTTTACCTTCTGCATGTAAATTGGCAATGGGAGAACAGTTAACATCTCCCTACTCTGATTGCTGACCGATTTTTTCTTTTTTTTTTCTTAATAAGTATTGACATGCTTTAGTGTTAACAATACAAAACTTTGGAAAATATCATTTTAAACACAAAGATTACATATTTTACGTAACGATAACATGAATGTTACAAAAAAGTAATGTAATTTTGTGGAACGCTCACTACATATAAAAATGTATAGTAATTCATAACACGAAAATAAAGAAAGAATATAGTAGATTCTATAAAGAACATATAAAAACGGTAATCTATACTAATATATAAAGCTGAAGAGTTTGTTTGTTTGTTTGTTTGGTTGAACGCTATGATCTCAAGAACTACAGATCCGATTTAAGTTTCTTTTAGTGTTAGATAGCTCATTTATCGAGGATGGCTATAGGCTACATATCATCACGTTAAAACCAAAAGGAGCTGAGCACTAATGAAGAATGTCTCAAAATCGGGCTACTTTGGAAGCTTCCGCTGCGTGTTAATGTCAGTATTATATGCGTTGCCATGGTAACGCGATAACATTCTATCGAAAATATTTTCATGGTTTATTTTGTGTTCCTATTCAAAAGGTTTATTCTACGTTACTTTTGTTTCCAATTTTTAATTATACGTGGTACGTTTATATCGGAAACATTTCTAAAGTTTATTTTGTGTTGCTATTCAAAATGTTTAGTAGTAATAATATTCGTCCAATAAGATAGTCGAAGGAATTAATCCATACTGCCAATTCTGAAGTTGTCAATATAGGTATTTTTCTTCTATGTCCACGATAATGTTAAGGTATAAGAGCCAAATACTCTGTATAATATTTCGTAAATTTTTATATTCTTAATTTTCAAGACCACAGAGTTCACGCTTCGTGGTATTATTTTTCTTTCATTTCACTTATGCAAAATAAACGAACCATATCACATAAAACGTCACAAATTTAACACAATATAGAGACAAATAACACAAGATTATTAATAAAATATAAATCCACTAGATGACAGACTAAAATTCCGCCAAAAACTCCTCAAAAAATTTATTTCTACTTTAGTTTTGTTCCCAATTCTTGATTTGTAATATACTACGTGTAATAAAAGTAAAGTGAGTGTATTTTATATTAGGAATATATGAGATGCTACAAATATCAACATTTTTTTTAATTCTATCGATATGTCTGTTGTGTTTTTTTATTTGTTCCGGGTAATCTCCGAAACGGCTAGACCTATTTGAACGGGAATTTTACGGGCAAATAAGTAACTAATTGGCTGTTTTATTTTAATCTAGCGGGTTCAGCAGACGTTGCCCGCCCTGATAATAAGACAAACTATACCTATACCTTGCCCAAGAATCATTTTATATATTGTTAAAAACGACATGAAGATGCGTTCTGTAGTTTTTGATCTTATCGCGAACATACATATATACAGACGTGGAATAGGACTTTGTTTTACACTATGTAGTGATAAATTGTTATCCGTGCATTCGTCGTTCGTGTGACGTGCGCTGTACTGGACTCCAAGAATAAATATATACATATGTATATGTATTTATGCCAAAAGGCAGCAAACAGGCTGACGGCCCACCTGATGGTAAGTGGTTACCATCGCCTATGAACAACTGCAACACTAAGGGCATCGCTGTTGTAATTGAAAGTCATATCTTTATATTTGATTTAAATTATAGCAAGGTATGATAATAACTTAATTATATCGACACTATGGACATATTATATTTATATAATAAAAGGTTTAACATATATTGTTCGATAATGTTTAGCTTAATATTTTCATTACTTTCTTATATAGTGTAAGTGAGCACTGAGGGTGATATATAACAGTTTAAAGTTCCAGTTATGTGGTTGATGATAAATCCTATTCCATTCGATTCACTATTAGTATTCACATATATAATGTACACGTTACTTGTTACAGTAGATGATTTGCGTGTGATACTTACAGTTATTTTTGAAAGAGTATTATTGTAATTTACAATAGATGTGTGATCACAATTTTAAACATCTAATATATTTAAAAAATGCATGCGAAGCCGCGGGTAACCGCTAGTATTTCATATTTTCCCAACATAATTACTTATAATTGAAGTTAATATGGTTTTATAGTTAGAATTATCAAACTTAAAAAAATACGTTAATTATAACATATTACGTCAATGAACGACGCTGTCACAGTATAAATATGAGAGACAGTACGGAAACTACGAACAACGCTCGAAAACGGTACACTCACACAAACACACGTATCGACGAGAGGTTTTGAAAGGAATTCTATGGACGGCACCGCGAGGTCCGCTTAGGGGTCGTGTCGATGCGCATGTTTGTGTGAATGTACCGTTGGGAGCGTTTCTAGGTGTTCCCAAACTGTCTGTTATGTGAACTGTGACGCTGCTTATAAAATTGGGAACCCTAAGTCGCATTTCAGCTTATGTTTTTACTAGCTTTTGGTCGCGACTTAGAAAATTAGAAAAAGCCTGAAGAAGAAACTAATAAACTCACTCTCGACAACGGGGCACATCTGGCACAGGCAAGTCCCGTCTGAGGTCTGCTCTGTGGTTGCGGCGCGGGCACAATCGGACCTTCCTTAAGTCTGTACAGCGATGACGATCTTGTCTGTGAAAAACGTTGAGTGTTAATTCTATTACTTCCTTACATACTTTTGCAAGAATAAATATCACTCTTAACGTTCGGAAAATCTTATTAATGTAAACGCGAATATCAGTAAAGATTTATGTACGTTTGTTAATCTCTTTCATTTAAATAACTACAAAAAGGCTTACATTTAAAATTTTAAATTATTATAGTTTAGACATCACAATAACACATTTTTCCACGACAACAGCAAAATGAAAAGGAAGAGTTATGATTGTAGCAGTCTCTGTATGTACTAGCCTCTGCCCGCGACTTTGTTTGCGTGGAATAGAAATACTTTGGGCTAACGCTAACATGTAGCGGAATCTCTCAAGAAGAAAAAAAAACGATTTTTAAATATTCTTCATTGGTGCTCCGCTCCTATTGGCCTTAGCGTGATGATATATAGTATATAACCATCCTCGATAAATGAGCTATATAACATTGACATTTTTCGAATTGGGCCAGTAGTTCCGGAGATTACCCCCTATAACGTCACAAACTTTACCTCTTTATAATAATAATATTATTATTAGTATAGATGTTCCTATGTTAAAACCTAGTTCAGTTCGGGAGCGCTGGGATTGTCTTTTTAAAAACTAATAGTCGATTTTAGACCGTTTATTACTATAATGTCGATTTTAGACAAAGAATTATATTTAAAACTAACTTGGTCGATTTTGAGACCTCTAAAACTATGTCTTAAGCTTACGAGAGACGATGCTAGACTCTCCAGAAAAACCTTAACTTGTTTCTCACATCGGTTATTGTGGTATGCTGACCTAGCGTCTAGCTCCCGTCCTGTTCGGAGAACACTAGGTAAGCTTAACGGAGTTTAGGCGTGTGTATGAAGTCTGTGGGAATATAACTACCTATAGTTAAAAATAATAAAAACTGTAATTCGAGTACGGAAAGAACGCCAAAAGGTAAAAATTATAAAACAAAACAAGTTAGGCGTTCATTACTATTTTAGTCTTATTAAGTAAAATCAAACTTTTATAATTAAAAACTTCTACTAGTTTGATATAATTAAACATCGTATGTAATTTAATTAACCATTCTTGTATACCAAACTAAAATGCTTGTGTATAAATTAAAATGCTTGCTTTTTATAGTTGACAATGGACGACTGCGAAATTTGAACTGAATTATTTTGTTATTAATGAATATGGTAGTGACAGAGGATTTTAATAGAATTCAATAAATATAGGGGTATCAAACATACAAAATGACTCGTTTTACTCAATAAAACGATGACATCAAACTGCACCAACCTTGTTTCTTACCTTTTAGTGTTTTTTTTTACCGTATTCGGGTTACAGTTTGTTTTTAAAGTTATACCTACTTCGTGAGACGCGTTAGGGAAAAATGATGAAAGTAAATTTTTACGATACGCGTGCACACCGTCACGATATAACGTCATAACCGACACCCTGAAGTTAGCTATAGTCAAGATTTTATTTCTTTGTATCTGTTGTTTGTATTTCTTTATATTAAAACTTTCAATGTATTAAATACCATGTTTCTATTGTTAGTGTCGCTTTTTCTTCTACAAACGTAGAATAAGTCGAAAGATAAAAATTCTGAAAAGATTTTTATCTTGTTAAGCCAAAGAAGTATAACTTCTAATGCATGTACATAAGTACACACATACTTTTTTATATTTAATCGCAAAGCTAAATAGAGTATATCTTATAATTATCGAATTATTGATTACTTTATTTACTGCGACGAGGTTCACTTTAAGTGGGATAATTAAACGACCAAAAGTTTGACATGGTCATGTCAAGAATGTCAAGAAAATGTGACATGTTGTCATAAAGTAGAGAGAAGGGAGTCTCTAAGAGTAAACATTTACGTGATGTATCCTTCTTAGTAGAATTTTTACTGAATTTGAGGGTTTTGAAATTCTGATCCGCTAACTTTTGTGTGTCGAAAAATGGTTGGGATAAACACTGTGTTGGGTAGAGCGTTGAAAACACCGGTTTGCGTCCGATCACCGAAGTTAAGCAACGTCGGGCGCTGTCAATATTTGGATAGTGGTTTTTTTGTTGATTTTCTTTTACTTCAATACAAAAGATTCATTTCTATTGTGTGTCTTAAAACACTCCCTGTTTTTTTTTTTTTTTTTTGTAGACTAGATCGTCATAATAGCTGCACAATACTTCCCGTAAGGTACAATCATAAAACAACGATGACTGTACTGTCTACTGCACGGTCAGTACAAGTCATTTTTAGCACAGATGTTTGCTTGCCTATAAACTTTTTTCATTAGATAATACTAATGTTGTATATGTAATAATTATGTTTTTCGTTATTCTCTTTTGTATTCATAGCTCTCTTATCTTTGTTTATTTATATATCTATAAGTGAAATTTTGTAAGTAGCCTTTGTAAAATATTGTTATTACATTAGTATTAGCTGTAAGTATTCTCAAACAAATGAAATAATAATCTGATAGTCCTCCACCTCCTAATAAGTTTCGTAAATATCACTTTCGTTGTTTCAAAGTTAAAACCGAATAGGCAATAAACACTCCATTCTATTTATATACCGAGTGTTAGGTTAGTTGCTTACAATATTCTAAGAGATGATATTCATGGTCACATTTCACATATAAAATAATAATATCAAAACAAATATTAATAAATAACCAAGAGAACCTAACTTAAAGTTTGTTCTAAGACTTTCAAAAGTATAAACACAAACGTAATAAACCTAGGTGCAGTAACGGATGCCGAAAGCGGGAAGAGGCGTCCCGGAGTTAATTACTTTCGATGAAAAAATGGATAAAAAATACTTTTCTTTTGTTCCTACGTTCACTTCACCCGACGGTCATTGACACTGTGCTTAACATAGACACATAGAGGATTGCGTACAATTTTTGTATTTTTCTAGATAATTAGGTCAAATATTAGGACTTAGAACGAGAATCGAGTGCAGACTATCCTCCATAAATATTGTTACTGTGTAAGCTTTCAGCCTGTATACAGGTTGGATTATTACGTTAAATCTTTGTAGACAAATTTAATTCATTTACACACCGCACGAGCTCTACAGTAATCTAGGTTACCACCCGTATGACAGACCTCGTGGCGCAGTGACCGACTTTTGTGTGATTAAACTCATACAAATTCTCACCTGTTCAAGTGTTCACTAGAAATTCGGCATAAACAAAAACGAATTGGACGAGCTACTTACTACTTATGGAAAGTAGTATTCTATCCCGTTAATCACTGTGGTTAAATCGAATAACCTTATCCAGTATTAAAATGTAATCAATCTATACTAATATTATACAACTGAAAAGTGTGTTTTGTTGAACGCGTTAATCACAGGAACTACTGGTCCGATTTTAAAAATTCTTTCAATGTTAGATAGCTCATTTATCGCGCAAGGCAATATATCGTCACACTAGGACCAATAGGAGCGGGAAACCAATGAAGAATGTTTGAAAATCGGGGTTAACGTACATATTATTTGAAAATATTTTCACCTACGTAAACGAAGTCGCGGGCAGAATCTAGTAAAGTATACAAATAACAATAAAAAGTATGTAATTGTAACTATGCACATTTGCCTGAAGCTGTGTTAAATACCTGTAGATGGTAGACTTTTGCCACTACCTTTTACTACTACTTTATAGACTTGTGATTGCGACTACCCTGGTGTTGCAAGTGTCTAAGGACGACGCTGATCACTTAACATCAGGTGACCTGTCTGTTCCTTTGCCTGCTATGACATAATATATATATATAGCTAAAGTATCAAATTCCTTACTTGAAATAAGATACAAAAATGACTAATTATTTATTAGGTAAGTCAGTACTAATTTACGATGTATTGTTATTTTACATTATGTTTACACCAAAGATTTACGATGATCTACTTTGACGCTTGAAATAAGAGATAATAATCACTCATTACTAACCTATCCAGTAAGGCAGTAGTATTAACTAAGAAATAACTATGTATTCTAAATGTGTCTACATTATAACTTTAATCAAAGTGGAAAAGTAGCTTCTTACAAAGTATAACATTTTATTTGTTGCAATAGAAGCGTTTGTGAACACTTTTTTATCCTTACTACTCCTTACCCTTACTAATATTATAAATGCGAAAATAACGCTGTCTTCACCCGATTAGGCCTCCCACGGCAGCGGCTCAAGCCTATGTTCGATCCCTCGGTAGGGAGCCCTTGAGTGCGTTGCTTGCGCGATACGGTGACACACAAATATACATCACCGCTACAACACTACACGATCACCCCCACACACGTGAACGCCTACACGCTTACACATGAAAGTGGAAGGGTTTACTTTTTTTTTTCTCTTATCGAACTGAACTGCATGCAACAGGCAACAGCCAAGCCGAGGCGTGCCGCGCACCCTTGAGCTGGTTGCCAAAATAAAATCGCCTGAGTGGTTTAAGCGCTCGCCTTAGTAGTCCGGTGTAGCTGTTAAGACCTTGCTGGGTCAATAGAGTAATCATTTCGAAAAAAAAAGTAACGCTGTCTGTGTGTCTGTCCGTTCACGCCAAAACTACTAAATAGATTTAAATGAAATTTTGTACGCAGATAGTTTAGAACCCGGGAAAGGACATAGGCTTTTTAATGCGTAGAAAGGGTTGTAAAAGGTTAAAAGTGGGGATGAAAAGTTGTATCGAAGTATCGTCATTATTAGAGCTAAAAACTTGATACTTATTTTTTAGGCTGTTGATTCGATATAAATAAATATGTCATTCAAAATCTGTAAAAGTTTTACCCTCAAGGGTGTAAAATAACAATAGGAAATAGGGGATGAATGTTATATGTAGTTTCCGATTTGCTGGACTGCAAATTTAAACGCTACGTCAAGCGGGTTTTAGTGTCAAAAGGATATTATGTGGATCAGTATGTGAACGATAGTGATGTCTGAAATTGACTCCTCTCTGTGCATCCACTATAAGCTATTGTACGATGTATTGAAAATATATGTACAAAAAAAATGTACCCGATCGAGTTCCTTTGACGGTTCCTCTCGATGGCTGGGTTGTTTTCCGAACCGGTGGTAGTTTTTGACGTTCATAAGCGCCTTATTAGCGCCTAAACTGAATAAAGTATTTTTTGATTTGATTTGAATTTTGTAGTAATTATATGTAAGGTTCCGATCCGATATAAAAAAAAAATTCAGTGTTAGATAGCTCGTTTATCGAGGAAGGCTATATGCTATATATCATCACGCTGAGACCAATAGGAGCGGAGCAACAATGAAGAATATTTCAGAATCGTTTTCTTTCCTTTTGAGAGTTGCCGATGGGTGTTAGTTAGCCCCAAGTCATTATTCTACGTGGGCGAACTCGCGAGTAGAAGCGAGTATTTTACAGGTGTTAGCATATAACCGCAATCTCATCCTGATTCTAAACGGCGATTTGTTCTAATATGATAAACACTCTCAACGCCAAGAGACCAGAACACACCTATAGATGTTTAGGGGAAGGATAACGTAGACTTTTTTTTTAACTTTTAAAAAATAATTTAAAACTTTGATATTAGATATATGCGGTACTTACTACCTGCATTATGGTCGTTAAGATATATACGTAGGCATATATCTACACATATAATAAGAATGTGAATCCAACGAGTCTGTACTTTTTTTATTTTTATGCAAAGTTACACGTGCCTCGGAATAAGTAATTTAAATACATTTCAATCAATTATAGAAATGTCTGTCTGCCCGTTTGTATGAACACACATCACTGCTCAAATAGTGCGTCATGGCGTTATGATATACATAACAATATATAACATTCCCCGATAAATGAGCTATATAACACTGAAAGAATTTTTCAAATCGGACCAGTAGTTTCTGAGATTACCCCCTACAATGTCACAAACTCGCAAACCTTACCTCTTTATAATATTAGTATAGATATAGATAAAAAATAACCATTTACTTGAAGTCAACTATAAAAAACATTAATTTAGCATACAAAAGTATAATTAACAGATAACAACTGTATATGTATAAACATGGGATCAGGCTAAAGTCGAATACATTTACATCGTATGATATATAATTACATCTATTATCTAAGGAATAACATAATAATTTTGTCTATAAATAATCATCAGAAAAAATTTATTACTTGCAAAGAGATACAGAGTTTGATCATAATTTTAGATTATTAAATAACAATACGACATTTTTAGCAACATTTTTATAATATGATTGATATATCTAATACCTTTAAACGAGCAATTCTTGTATATTTGTATCTTTGTATATATTCAGGATTTCGGAAACGGCGTCATCTATTTCCGTGAAACTTAGTATGTAAGTAATTTCGGGGACGATAAATCGATCTAGCTAGATTTTATTCATATAAAACTTTTTTTAACTGAGATTTCAGGCAATCCAAAAGTATAGCTAGAATATGTAGGTAAATTTCGCCACCGCTGTCAAAACAAAGATAGCTCAGATGGAAATCGGTTGCTTCAAAAATTCGTGTAAGCCCAGTTCGAATCCGAGTGTATACTTTTTTTTTAAAGAGTAAATTTTGTAAGGTCACCTAACAGCTTATTTTAATTTTAAAATGTTTTTAAGGAACCGAGCTAAGCTCGGTCGCCCAGGTACTATGTATATATATAACAAGAACGTAAAACTAACATGTCTAAACTTTTAAATCTTTGTAAAAAAAAAATGTTGCAGTTGTCTAGGAATATGTAACAAAATACATTTCAATCAGTTTTAGAAATTGTCTCAGAATCGACTGAGAAACAGAGAAGGGAGACGTTCTTAATCGTTTCCGCATTAACTATTAAATACATACTATACATACAATATGCATGTTGTAAATATATATATATATATACTAATGGACTCAATGGACGATATCCTCCCTGATAATAAGAAAATCCTTGGCAAATTATATACCTAAACCTTTCTCATGAATCATTTATCTACTGGTGAAAACCGCATGAAAATTCGTTCACTAGTTTTTGAATTTATCGCGAACACACCGAGAGATAGACGTGGTAGACTACTCTGTGTTATAATATGTAGTGATTTTTTTTTCTAGAACTGACTACGATATTGACCTAGCAAACATGGTCTTAACCGGACTACGAGTAGTGATATGAATTTGCGTTCATTGACTCAATTAGTAAAACTATAGGCTGATGGTGTAAAAAAAACTAAACCTGAAAAATGTTCTTGTAAATCTTACACCGGAAAAATGCAGTACTGTGAATTTCTCCTGAGTTTGAAATCGCTAGTATGTGCGGGCTGGCATGGCGATTATGTCCATGACTTCCTTCTGGAAAATACCTACGGCCCTGCAATGTGTCTCTTAAAGGCTGGTGTGATGATATATTACAATTCCGTTATGAAATAATAAGTTGTAGTAATTAGGTCCGTTCCCTCAGCATGGAGCTCTAGAGTACGCTGCTCGCGCGATACAGTGACACAAAATCTTACAACACTGCAACAACTTTACACATATCACCTTCATACACGTGCACGACACATACTTACACATGATAGTGGAAGGGTTTTATTTTTTCCCTTATCGAACTGAAATAGTTAATAAAAATTATCCGATACAAAATACATATAGGAGTTTTCGCGAGGTATGTATGTTTAGTACACATATATGTTTCAATAACTCACACAAGTATGAATATGTAGCTTAGCTTAGGTTGGTCGCGAATTGCATGAATCAGGGAACAACCCAAGCCGAGGTAAAATCGGCTGAGTGCCTTAAGCGCTCTCCTTAGTAGTCCGATGAAGCTGTTAAGACCTTGCTAGGTCAAGAGCGTAGTCAGTTCGAACAAAAAGATTTTAGTAACAGTAGCTAACTTAAAAATACATATGAGAACTCAATTTTAAATACATACAGCAATGTCTGTGTCGAGTTTGGAATACATATCGTTGTGGTATTGTCGTCTTCTGGCCAGCATCGCCTGGCGCAGGGAGCCGGTTGTGTCTCTCCCGCACCAACTGCCGACACGTTCGCCGACCACTTCCAGCATGTCGGCGACACGACTGTAACAATACAAATATATCTATACTTCTATTATAAAGTTGGAGAGTTTATTTGCTTCAACGCGTTAATCTCAGAAACTATTGGTCCGATTCGGTAAAATCTTGCAGTATTAGATATAGATAGATTTTGTAGGTGGTAGACCCACTCTGAAGCTATAACTGGTTTCAGCATGAATAGGTCGGCTCATCCGGGGTTAGTACCGCCCGACACACTGAAAATCGATGTGAAATAACAGTGCTCGCATTGTTGCGTTTCGTTCGGTCAGTGAGAGCGTTGGAGGTCCACCTCCCTCCCTATCCGTTCCTTTTCTTCTCCTTCCCCCTCATCCATACCCACCAACACAGGCTGACAACGCACTTGAGACTCCTTTGGTGTTGTTGGTCTCTATGGACGGTGATGATCACTTAACAGCAAGTGACCCACCTATTCGTTTGCCTCCGATGACGAAATAGGCATTACGCTAAGATCAATAGAGCGGAGCACAAATAAAGAATGACTTAGAAACTAATGCGGCATTATTTCATTCATTATTCAAATAGTCCGGTGAATCTGTTAAGACCTTGCTAGGTCAATAGCGTAGTCAGTTCGAAAAAAAAGCATAATTTCTTTTATATTTTTATATTAATGCTACTAAAAATAAATAATATTCGAATAAGATTCTATTGCTTTAATAAACATTACAACAAAAACAATACATGAATAATTCTAGTTAATTAAGTATATAAAATAATTACTAAAGGTGATTGTAGGTAAGATTCAAACGAAGATTTAATTAAAAGTATGTATTCAGATCTCGAGATAAATTTATTTATCATACAATACAAATGATAAGATTTACATGTTAAAAACATGTTCTCACCATTTATAATAATCTCTTAACAATTATATTTTTTTACTCGTGAAGTTAAATAATTCGTATGTAATTTTCAAACATAAACTGTATATATTACCTACACTTCTTTAAATATTCTGAGAAATACATATACCAATTTTAGTTGGTGATGATTTTTTTTTATACACAATAACGCAACCTTCTGTTTACTTTCCACTTTCCAATCGGAACAGGCATGGTACAGTTACCAATATAAACTATATAATGGCTTAAGTAAACACTGCCAATATTGTTAAAAAAAAAAATTCTGCACCAATCTTACAAATATCTCTGGTTACTGTACATACGTGTCAGTTATTTGCGTTTGTAATAAATTATTAGGTGCGTTGAGCGGTATTTTTCACAAGGGATAAATTTGTAATTTCGCTTCATGACATGCTACGTCAACATGACCGGTCGTATTGCGGTTGAGCGGCTTGCGTTAAATTAGCGACGTGTAATACAGGACCCTGTGTACATGTAATATTGATATTTTGCAACTCATCATGTATTCGATTGATTAATAGACTTTATAAAAATGTATATAAATAATGCTCCGAGTGCCAATAGATATGAAAACACTAATCTTATACCTTTAAATAAGCAATTCTTGTACATTTTTATATTTATATATATTCAGGATCTCGGAAACGGAGTCATCTATTTTCTTGAAACTTAGTATGTAGGTAGTTTCAGGGACGATAAATCGATCTAGCTAGTTTTTTTCATAGAAAACTTTTTTAACTGAGTTTTCAGGCAATGAAAAAATATAGCTAGAATGTAAAGGCAAACTTCGCTGCCGCTGTCAAAACAAAAATAGCTCAGATGGAAATCGGTTGCTTCGAAAATCCGTGTAACCCCAGTTCGAATCCGAGTGACAGCAGAAGAGATATATTTTTAAAATATGTATTTTTTTTTTGGAAACAAATTTTAATTTTATAAGACAAACCTAACAGATTATTTTAATTTATTAAAAATGTCTTTTTTTAAAGAACTGAGCTAGGCTCGGTCGCCCAGGTACTGCTAATAATTTCAACAAAAAGGCTGAAATGTAAATATTGTCATTTACACTATAATTAATATGAAAATTCAAACTGTCTCGACTTTTTTAAATTACCAAAACATACAGACATAAATATTGTTTCTCAATTGATTGACGTTTAGTAGTTTGTTTTCTTTTAGTATAGCAATATAAAGTGACGTCTCTTTACCTGATTATAAGGATAGTGTAATCCAAAAAAGGCAACCACCAATTCTTTTATCACCGGACAGGGTCTCATGTGCTTTTTTTTGTATTGAGGTTTTTTAACTCAAATTTTCCATTCTCCTTACGACTTTACAAAAAATATTTTATTATATACCTACTACAAACCTAATCCTGACAATTACAAACGCAATAAAAAAGTAATTAGCCAAATAGGTGCAAATATTCTTTTTTTATAATATTCTTAAGTGGTGAAATTCTCACGTGAGTCTCGAGTCGAGCAAAATAACTCAGACATGTGTCATTTATATCTACCACAAACTATTGGTGATATTAAAACAATACAATTTTTGTCGAATATTCTATCAAGAACTTCGTGCAAAATGTGGTTTTCGTGCAACGCCAATATATCAATAGTGAAATAGCTAACTTACTCACGTGCAAATACTATCAATGATTAGCCAACCAATTAGCCTTTTCACAGTCGATATGTAATGTGGTATGATGAGTGAACGAATACTTAAATTACAATGTTTAAACATTGAGATATGTTTCAGTATAATCCGCACTTTTTTTTGCTTTGGTTTAATTTGATATATATACGTCAAAAATCGTATGTGTGACTGACTACTGGGATAGTTTTTCATTTATTTTACATAACTAACTATCGACTATTTTTGGACGAATTTTTAAGACAACAACTTCATTACAAAATCCACTTAATTGGTTTTGGATTTATAAACACAAAAAACGCCCTAGCGACAAAAAACGTTGCTATTATATAAACATTTAAAAATAAAACAGAAGAATAAATATATTTACACAAATAATAATAAAAAGTACACATAAACGTAGCTATATCTATCTATCTAATCTATCTAATAACTTTAAACGAGCAATTTTTGTATATTTTTATATATTCAGGATCTCGGAAAGGGCGTCATTTATTTCCGTGAAACTTAGTATGTAGGTAGTTTCGGGGACGATAAATCGATCTAGCTAGATTTCATTCATAGAAAACTTTTTTTAACTGAGTTTTCAGGCAATTAAAAGAAATAGCTAGAATATAAAGGTAACTTTCATCGGCGCTGTCAAAACAAAAATAGCTCAGAGGAAATTCGAAATTCGGTTGCTTCGAAAATCCGTGTAACCCGTTTGAATCCGAGGGACAGCAGAAGAGATTTTTTTTTTTTTTTGCACAATGTTAATTTTATAGGGCAAACCTACAAGTTTATTTATTTTAATGTAAAAATGTTTTTTAAGGAACCGAGCTAGGCTCGGTCGCCCATGTACTAAATAGAATAATAGAAGACTGTCCGAGTTTTTGTCGGAAACTTATTGTAACTTGTAGTGGATTTTATATTTCATTGATATCTTGTGTTATTCGACTTTACATTTTGTAATATTGATGGTGTTTACGTAATAGAGTTAGTTATTGAATTGTGCACAAGTGTAATTAATGGATGGGAAATAGCACAAAGAAAAAAATCTGCGATGTCATAAAACTCCATGGAATGTTCTATCAAATATGTTTTTTTTAAGTCATAGGAGACAAACGAAAAGGCTGGTCACCTGATGTTAAGTGATCATCGCCGTCCATAGACACTTGCAATACCAAGGGATTCGCAAACGCGTTGCCAGCCTGTGTTTGGGAGGAAGGGGTTGGGGTAAGGAAATGAAGGAAGAGCGAAGGGTCGTAAGATTGGCTTCCGGCGCTCTCACTGACCGAACGAAACGCAACAATGCAAGGACTGTTACTTCACGTCGGTGATACTATCCCAGACGAGCCGACCCATTCATGCTGAAATCAGCTTTAGCGTGGCTCTACAAAAAAAACAGAACACCTCCCCTCCCCTTCCCCTTCCTCTTCCACCACCCTCTTAACACAGGCTGGCAACGCACTCACGACTCCCCTGGTGTTGCAAGTGTCTATGGACGGTGGTGTGAACATCAGGTGACCTATCTGTACGTTTGCCTACTATGATATAAAAAGAAACTCTATGGAAAGTTCTAAAAAGTATATTAAGATAAGGGGTAATGACCACAATCTTCGCTCCGTTAAGGAACCTTTTTTGTTGCGGTGAGACGTGGTAGCGGCCACAATTCCAAGCGGAAGTGCAAAAATAACTTTTACTATAATATTTAATGATGGATTTCCGCATAGTAACGTCTTCATCAATATAGCATCATAGAAAAAACTGACTAGATTCGACTTTTTATGGGAGGGCTTTGTAATTATGATCAACTTTTTTGTGTGACGTGTATATCAGGTAGAGTTTTGAAAACACCGATTCTCGTCCGATCACCGAAGTTAAGCAACGTTGGGTGCGGCCAATACTTGGATGGGTGACCGCTTGGAAATACTGCGTAACATTGACTCTTTGTTTTTTTTTTAATTTTTCCCTATTATTACAAAATTGTCACTTCCATCGTGTGTCAGTTTTTTTAGTATTACTTCTTAAACACTTCATTTCTACCAAATTAAAATATCACGATAGCTTCATTTAATATAAAAATTATTGAACTAACAGTTAACAAGCTATGTATTAATTTTATAAACACTCCGGAGTCAGCGATGTGCGTTTTATTGATGTGGAGAAATGGAGCAAATCGTGTGGTGCTTTTTTTTCTGTACATAAAATATGCTAAGATAATAAATGACGCAAACGAAGTCGCGGGTGTTAACCATTGTAATTTATAAATAGAAATCAAAAAAAAATAAAAAAAGCGAGTGTGTTGTAGACCACACGACTGAAGTATCTATACTAATATTATAAAGAGGTAAAGTTTGTGAGTCTGTGACGTTGTGAGTTTGTGACGTTGTAAGAGATAATGTCAGGAACTAGTCGATTTGAAAAATTCTTTCAGTGTTATATAATAACTCATTTGTCGAGGAAGGTTATAGGCTATATATCATTACGCCAAGACCAATTGGAGCGGAGCACCAATGTAAAATATTTCAAAAACGGGATTTTATTCTTCTTAACAGCTTCCGTTGCGTGTAGCGTTAGACCAAAGTGACTATTATTACTTATGTGTCCCTCTCAACTACTGTTCGCCTCGCCCGATCACACTTTTCGTAATGTTTTCATCACGCATTCACCAGTTTACTTCTCAAGTAAAGCGTGCGGAAAGTTTTACTTCAAAAATTAATTATTTATCTACCTTGTTTATGCTTTTTGCGTGTTAATAATTACGACGTATCGTAATCGACAATCGTATGGTTGTTTTCGTGGAAAACTTTGAACAATAAAAAGAGTGAAGGGACGCGACCGCGAGCCGCCTAATACGTAAATCGTTCCTAAAGATTTCGCCGCCATCTTGGATCAAATAAGTTTTTTCTATGTTTGTTCTTTCCGCTATCACACCCTGACTATTCAACCGATCAGAATGAAATTTCCCATACTCGAGTTATTTAATTGTTGATGTGAGTTTTCTTGGTGAGTTTTGTAATTTTGTTTTTTTTTTCTTTATATATAAATCTACTTTTAGTATCTAACAATATTTATCAATACCATTGTTGATTGTGAACTGATTCTAGTGATTTTTTATTCGAGCTGTTTATACTCAGAGATGGTAATTTAAATATGGAGCAAATAATCAACAATAACAACGTGAAATTCCGTTACTACGCGGTAAAACATTATACTAAGAGATAACGCGGTAGAATCATAGTTTCAAACACATTGTCTGATGTAATCATTTCAAAATTCATACTCATTTGGCATGTTGATAAGGAACGTAAATAAAATAATAAATGCTCTTATTACATTTATCATCTTACATATCATTATCAAGTTCATTGTCTCCATAACATTGACCCTACAATATTAATCATTCAAACGTAACGTATACATATACTGCATTATATACTTCAAGTATATTTTTACGCTATATTACGTTTTAGTATGGACGATGGCTTAATTGATAGTTGGACTCAAAGTCGATGGGAAGTTAGAACTTCCGAAGAAGGAAGACTTCGAGATGAAACTATAGCATCATATTATCATGGTAGCCTGGTTACCTATCATCCTTAAGTAAATCTGTCATCAAGCACCTGTTGATGTGTTCCGATAAGCGTACTCGAGAGCCAGTCCCCTCTAGACACAAATATGTGAAACGGAACTTTATATAGAAAGAGAAAGATCCTAGGGCGTTTCCTTTGCATGATGGCAGATGGCAGAATGGATCATTTTAAAGTAACAGACGGATTTGTGTTCGGAATCAAACAAATTATATTGTTAGGAATTTTGAGACATTTATTTATTACTAGCTGTTACCCGCGGCACCGCACGCGTTTTTTGAATTTATTAAAAAAATATTAAAATTTGTTATTAGATGTGTAAATAACAATAATACTCTTTCAAACATATTTGTAAGTATGACACGCACATCATCTACAGTAACGGATAACAGTTCATCACTACTATGTAAAACAAAGTCCTGTTCCACGTCTATCTATATGTCTGTTCGCGATAAGATCAAAAACTACAAAACGCATCTTCATGTCGTTTTCATTAATATATAAAATGATTCTTGGGCAAGGTTTAGGTATAGTTTGTCTTATTATCAGGGCAGGCAACGTCTGCTGAACCCGCTAGTTTAAAATAAAACAGCTAATTAGTTACTGATTTGCCCGTAAAATTCCCATTCAAATATTACTTGTAGTCCGGTGAAGCTGTCAAGACCTTGCTAGGTCAATCGCGTAATCATTTGTAAGAAAAAAAAAACGTTCAAATAGGTCCAGCTATTTTGGAGATTACTCGGAACAAATAAACAAACAGATATATCTAGAGAATAAAAAAAAATGTTGATATTTTTAGCACCACAGATATATGTATTCACCAAAAAATATTTATTTTAATATTACATACACACACACTTTATTTTTATAATACGTAATATATCACAAATCAAAAATTGGAACCAAAACTAACGTACAATAAACTTTTTGAGGAGTTTTTGGCGGAATTTCATTCTGTCATGCAGTGGATTTTATATTTTATACATAATTTTGTGTTACTTGACTCTATATTATGTTAAATTGGCGGCATTTTATGTAATTTAATGTTTGTTTATTGTGCGTAAGTGAAATGAATTGGTTTTGAAAATTAAGGAGATAAAAATTTACGAAATATTATATAGAGAATTTAGCGCTTATACCTTTTCATTAACTTAGACATAAAAGAAAACTGGCTAAAGAATACATAAGAATTACCTAAATTGACAACTTTAGAATTGGCAGTATGGATCAATTCCTTCGCCAGTCTTATTGGAGGAATATTATTACTACTAAACTTTCTGAATAACAACACAAAATAAACTTAAGAAATGTTTGCGATATAAACGTAACACGTATAATTAAAAATCGAAAACAAAACTAACGTAGAATAAATTTTTTGAATAGGAATACAAAATAAACCATGAAAATATTTTTAATAGAATGTTATCGCGTTACCATGGCAACGCGTATAATACTGACATTAATACGCAGCGGAAGCTTCCAAAGTAGCCCAATTTTGAGACATTCTTCATTAGTGCTCAGCTCCTTTTGGTTTTAACGTGATGATATGTAGCCTATAGCCATCCTCGATAAATGAGCTATCTAACACTAAAAGAAACTTTTAAATCGGATCTGTAGTTCTTGAGATCATAGCGTTCAACCAAACAAACAAACAAACAAACAAACTCTTCAGCTTTATATATTAGTATAGATTAAAAAACAGAACTAGTCAATTTAGGTATAAACTGTTAAGAATCAATTCTAACAATTAATCACTTTTTTAAATGTCCGACACGAGTTCGGATAGAGCTACCGCATACTGCGACGGCCACCGAAGAGTCAGTCAACTTTTTTTTTTCTCGAACTGACTATGCTATTGGCCTTAACAGCTTTACCGGACTACTAAGGCGAGCGCTTAAGGCACTTAGCCGATTTTATATTGGCAACCAGCTCATGGGTGCACGGCACACCTCGGCTTGGCTGTTGCCCGTTGCATGCAAAATCGCGACCTATCTTAGCTAACCTAGCTAACTATTCATATATGTTTGAATTGTTGAAACGTATATCTGTACCAAGCATATACGCCTCGACAACTCCATATATTTTTTATCGAAAAATTGAGTTTTTCAGTTTGATAAGGGAAAAAAAGTAAACCCTTTCACCAAAATGTGTAGCGTGTAGGCGTGCACGGGCCGTTCGCAGTATAACTACCCGACATTAAAACAAAACATCGACCAATAGCGTCACAGGTCATTAGTAACACCCGATATAGTCTAGTACGTCATTAGTAGTACGGAGAGTGGCTAAAAATATTTTCAACAATTTCTATTATTTTATTATTACGCAAAGCACGGCCTCCTACAAAACCAACATTATTCGGTTTTTGTACAGAATAGATAAATTATTTAATTTATCCAAACACATAGGTATCTAATTTAAGATAATGACGCAATATTATCTCTTGAAATTTAAATTATTTAAAATCGAGTCCAGTAGTTTACCTTCGGAAAATACATTTAAAATTAAAATTAATAGTAAGATGTATCGCACTATAAACGACCATCAGTTTATATAAAAATTACTTCCTTAACCGATGAAAAGCGTTGCATACCTTAACACTATGTTTACAATGTCTCTTCAGTTAATAATGATTGGCAGATGACACCTGCGATCACGTATTATACTACAATAATATAGGACAAATGACAATAAAAAGGACTGAAGAATTTGCTTGAATCCACTAATCTCAGGAAGTACTGATCCGATTTTAAGCAAATTATTTCAGTGTTAAATATTTAATTCGTCGAAAAAGGTTATAGGCTATATGTCGTCACGCTAAGCAATGGAGCACTGATGAAGAATGTTTTAAAATCGGGATTATCGGGTGTTATTTAAAAGTATTTTTTCTTTCTACGTAAACGAAGTCGCGAGTTAAAGGTAGCGTTAGACTAAAGTAACTAATTCACGCGGACGAAGTTGCGAGCAGAAGCTAGTAAAATAATAAAGGAAGACAAAGCATAGATATACATAAACAGGACGGCGGAGGATGCAACCCATCATAGACATGCAATGGGAATTAAACCATCCAGATAACTATTAAAGCTATGTGGATAGAAAAAAATCGTGGTAGTCGAATATTTTGATTGATGGAATGTCAGAGCGATGTCCGCATTAATGTTAGAACCCAACAATTTTTTCGAAATTCCCGTACATTTTTACTAATTTCAATTGGTAGCTTTATGGGCTATCAATGAAGGAAAACATGTGAGGAAACCTGAACCAAAGAAATATTCTGTTATTACTATAGTGTGTAGGAAAATAGAGAATTAGATTCCTCGGAGTTGAAAGAGCCAATACGCCGTGGGCTGGCGTGGTGACTAACCCCATTCAATCCTACGGATGTAGGCCTATAGCGCTACAATGAATTTCGCACAGAATGATGTGACCATGGTTTGGATGACACAGGATGACTACAGAGAACATTGTAAACCGTTGACTAATTGTATCATTTAAACTCATCTCTGATTCAGCAGTACATCGGACCGCTTTAGGATAATGGACTCAAAAGAATCTAAGTAGACTGTTGAAAAAAGAATTCTAGCGGTTACTAAAACAATAAGCGGTAAAGCGCATTTATTTAATTGTTTACTTTAGTTTTGTCATCAAATTCTGGATTATTATTGCCACTATCGAATAACTAAGAATATTACAAATGGGATGACTTCAATGTTCCATCAAGATGGTGATCCCCTTGTTAGGACTTTCCATGGAGTTTTTGTGGCATCTCAGAATTCATGCTCCGTGGTATTATTTCACATCCACTCCACTTGGGCACAATAATCGAACTATAATATTACGCAAAATACAACAAACATTACAAGATATAGAATGAAATAACACAACATTTTGATTAAAATATAAAACTCCCCGCACGGTTTATGAGACAGAGAGTACTATGGGCTATTTTATTGTATTATTTAGTGGAATATAGGTATAAAATTTCGCTTATTCTCAAATAAGAATGTGTGGAAACATATAAAATAAAAGTTTTGCATTAATAAAAAAAAACAATGTGCGGGTATACGAAGGTCAAAAAATAAACAGGAACAAAATTATATCAATATAAGAATATATATGAACAGATGTTGGCCTTTACATAATTTGGTGATGGTGACCAGAGGACGGTTTTGTTTATTAAATAAAACTCAATACTATGTACATTTCCGCGCTACCATATATGGCCATATAGTCTCATTTTAACAAGAAATATAAAGTCTGTAAATACGACAAATTATAGATATTAATACAAAACTGATAAAGATTTATTTTTAATTAAATAAAATAATTTTCAATAATGAAACTCAAGGACGAATACGGACACAGCAAATTTACTTTAACAAGTATTTCTAATAAGTTTCTGTCGGGGTCTTGGAATGTCATGTAATGGTTGCTATGTTTTATTCATAATCTTATGTAATTCGGCTCTATATTGTGTAATATTGGTGGTGTTTTACGTAATATAGTTTGTTTATAGTGCACAAGTGTAGTGGGTCGGAAATAAAACCACGGAGCATGGATTTCGACTTGCTACAAGAAGTCTCTGGAGAGTTCTAGCAAGACGGACATCATCTTGTTAGTTTATTAAAACGATCGCAAGAAACCCGTAATATCATTACCCACTCTGTAATTTCAGTAATGATCTACTAGAAGATTGGCTGCCAAAAAAAATCTTGTTAATTTTTAATCTATACTTCTATACTAATATTATAAAGAGGTAACGTTTGTGACGTTTTAAGGGAGTAATCTCAGGAACTACTGGTCACACCCACTTCTCCTGAGAGTTTTGACCCCTCAGGCCGCAGAAGAGGCCCTTTATGAGAGGCCGACACCTGCCGGGTGAACAGAGGTAGTGCCGTATGCAGTTCGTGCTCCCCGGCCAATAGGTGTAAGGAGGCATCATGGGGTTTTAGTCCGTGCAAGTCGGACGTACCCCACCCTCAGCTGCCCGACTAGGGTGGGAATCCGTAGAGATTTCCCCATGTAAAAAAAAGGAACTACTGGTCCGATTTGAAATATTCAACATTATGCTCATTTATCGAGAAAGGTTATTATAGGCTATATCATCACGCTAAGACCAGTAGGAACAGTCCACTAATGACGAATGTTTCAAAATCGGGATTTTTTCCCTCTTGAGAGCTTCCGCTACGTGCAAGCGTTAGCCCAAAGTAACTATTCCACGCGGACAATGTCGCGGGGAGAGGCTAGTAATCTAATAAACTAAATAATGCGTTGAACGAATTATTTATTCATACATGTTTTTAAGGAATGTTACAACTTTGGTGAGAACGACAGGCTTGTGCGAGGTCCTTGCCTGTTCGTCTTGACGTCAAACAAGTTTTTCCAAACATAAGCTAGATTTGCCTATTCATGGTAGCTTACATCTAAAT
This sequence comes from Antheraea mylitta, assembly GCA_014332785.1. Lineage (NCBI taxonomy): Eukaryota > Metazoa > Arthropoda > Insecta > Lepidoptera > Saturniidae > Antheraea > Antheraea mylitta. The sequence continues at coordinate 4,782,234 of JACEII010000032.1, forward strand.
AATTATTTATTTAAATCCTTGATGAGATAACTTTCGAACCGTCACAACTTCAATCGTCGAAAATTCAAACTCAGTAATTGAAATTTACGTTTTTTTATGTCATAATAGGCAAACGAACATGCGAGTCACCTGGTGTTAAGTGATGACCGCCAACCATAGACACCAGGGGAATTGCTAGTGCGTTGCCAGCCTGTGTTTGTGGGGTTAGGGGAAGAGTGGAGAGGGAGGGAGGGGAAAGGGGATAGAAGCTGGGCCTCCGGCGCTTTCTCTGACCGAACGAAATGCAACAATGCAAGGATTGTTACTCAATGTCGGATTTCTGGGAGAGGGATGTAAAGACCCTGGGCAAGCCGACCCATTCATGCTGAAACCACTAATGGCTCAGCGTGGCTCTACCACCTACGAAAACTATCTATCTTCTATCTATATTAAAGTATTTATTCTTCTCAATGTATATTCTTTTCATTAATGTTTTGATGTAGACAGATTTGGTCTTCAATTGTATCGACATTACCTATACTATAATTAATATGATCGTAAATGTATTGCGTTTTATTTATTGTTTGTAAATTAAAGAATTGTTTTTTTTTTGTTACATTAATATGACCGACTGAATGTTCCGTATAACATATTGGCTTACATCGAAAACCAGATTTTTTTCTCGAACTAACTACGCTATCAATAGCGTCTAGGTCAACTAGCAAGGTCTTAACAGCTTCACCGGACTACTAAGGCGAGCGCTTAAGGTACTCAGCCGATTTTATTTTTGGCAACTAGCTCAAGGGTGCACGGCACACCTCGGCTTGGCTGTTGCCTGTTACATGCAAAATCGCAACCTATCTTAGCTAACCTAGCTAACTATTCATATATGTATGAGTTGTGTTCATAGTTTGCAGCGGATACCACTAACGGGCTGGGATGATTCGTGCCATTCTCGAAATAACTACTTGTGAATGATTTTATATACGCCCAGATGGATGGCATCTCCAGGTGGAGATCCACATTCCGGACGTACCATGGGGCACCGGTGATTTTACGCATAACTCGGTTCTGGCGAATCTGTAACTTCTGTAATTTTTCTTTTTGCGCGTGTGCAAAGACGGGACAACTATACGTCATAATCGGACAGAAAATCAGCTCTGAAGTACTGCTGTACTGTAAGCATATTTTCTAAATGGATTTGTCAACTGTTGGAGATTTTTTTTAATGAAACCATCTTTAGGCCCGTTGAGTGGTATTTTTGATGATGGATTTATAATTTTATGCCATGACATTCTAGTAAGCGTGACCCACTCTATTGCGCTTCGGCGACTTGCATCATATTAGCAATAGGTACTTAGTATAAGAGCTTATGTACATCTAATATGTAATTTTTCATTGTGATTGCACGGCTCATTAAATAATTATTTTTCCGTGTGCCAATTGATGTGAACACCAAAGTAATTGGAATAATTAATACTATAATTTCTTTGAAAAAATTATAGAGACCGGAGTTATTGCATTATTTTAAGTTTTCACTTCTATCGACAGTCCTTATGACTACCTCGATTTTTTTTTAAATTTAATTCTATTGTTTGGTTATTCCAAGAATAAACTACTATATGTTAAAGCTAGTAAAAAACATGAGGAAACTTCAATTGCTAAAAACCCAAGAATTATACAGCGTGTTCCGGTCTAAAGAGTATGTTTGTCAACAGACACTGATGTATGATGCGTTCCATTTGAGTACTTCTGGGGCCGTAAGTGAGTGACCGACCTCGGAGATCAGTGCAGAGTTGTTTAAAGCTAGTTATAGAAGACCTTGGGATCGTAGAGGCCACTTAATATCAAAGGCAAGTATGTTTGCTATTACAATTACAAAAAAAAAACATTTATTTAATTTAATAGCATTGCTCCTCATGGAAATTGGGTATTTTACCTGGATTCACTGTGGGTTTTTTTTATATATAAATCGATTTGGATAATTAATTTTTTATTGAAATTAGTACTGGATATGAGCTTAGGAAAATACACCAGAGAATCTATTCAAATATGAATAGAAAATGTATAGTGATTGAAATATTAGTAATTTTATGACAATCCATATTATGTAAGCAGGTACTTAACTATTGTTAAGGACGTTCCGGTGAATTTTTAGAGTATTGTATTTTAAGTCAGTGTCATTTATTATGTAATGAAATTACGTCATGTATTTATTCACTATAATTTTGTTATTACTGCTTAGCGTTATTTTAAAAGCGTAATTATATATCGTTCCTGTTACACTCTACGATATAACCATCTCTAAATGTATATTTAATTCTTGTGTCCGTGTGTATGAACTGAACTCCTCTTAAACGGCCGGACTGATTTTGATGAATTTATTTACGTGTTCCAGTAGAGATTCGCAAATGGACCTGGCAGGTGGCGGTGCGATCTGATTTTTGAATTTTTTTTTTTATTGCCAGGACAGGACAACGCCCGTCGGGCCCTCTAGTAGTTGTATAAAATTTAAACAAACATACAAACCTTGACGTAAAGAACCAGTACAGTATGGCGGTGAAGATGGCCAGCTCAGCAGCTCCACTGGCCACCCGCACCTGCTCCACCATCGTCCAAACACTGATCATCGTATCCATCATTGTGCAGTTACCGTCGAAAGTGACTACATCACCCCCGGTACGATTCCACGAGCCACTCGGATGGATAATTTTGAATATTTGCACACTAAAGTCTTATAAGAAAATAATTCTTCACTATTTTGCGTTAAAATTAGCACTGCTTTATTTTTATCACAGTTCGAACTTGCTTTTTAATCTTCGATCGTAATTCACAGGTTATGTCTACGATTTATTTTAAATTTAACGTTGATTTAGCTTTACTGTGCTTAGAAAATTCACATTTAATATTGAAAAAAAGGTGCTAGCAAAATTTTTAAAAACAAAATTTAATAAATATTTATACATGCAAATCGTTTACTCGTTATACATGTCCACGAAAACAAACGTTAATAGCCTTTAAACTTCCATTTAAAAGTCATAACAAATAATTTCTGAACTAGAAGTTCGAATTAATTAATTCGTAAATAGTTAAGATCGATATACAGTAAGCTCGCGACAAGCGGGAGCATCAAGCCGCGTGCTAACTGGACGGCGAACGGAAACGTTATAAAGAAAACGACCTGACGAGTACCATATCATTACTATAGTCGCACGTCTCGTTCGCGACACTCAACCGTAGGCACATCTGTTGCAAGTAGCACCACCAGCGTGATAGATAACAATAGCACTAACAAAGCACGACACATAAATGTGAAACCTATCACTAACATAACCTAATTGATGCGCGATAAACCGACGACCTACGGACAAGAGGCAAAGTTCACGTGGACAATATGATGATGGTGTAGATAAATACATTGTTTGACTTTAAAATGAACTTTAAACTTCCAAATACAACACGAATCGCAAAAAGTAACAATGACATCAATTACTAAAGAGGCTTTTATGTTCTTAATAGTACATGATTCAGAGATAAATATATTAAGGTATTGATTATTTTGATTGAGGAACGAAAGTACATAATTTACCTTAAAATGGTAGCAGTCATACTGAAGGTAAATGAAAGAGGTACATTATATATGTAAAAATGTGTAACAACTTGTACAAGGCAAATAATTATTGATCTTTTTTAGAAATACAGTACATATTTGTAACTAACTTCCAAATTACATAGCATAATAAATACACATATGTAATTTAAATTAATTAAAACAAAAGATAAAAGTGGTATTATTATTATATATAAGCTTCTGCCCGTGACTACGTCAGCGTAGAATATTTACTTTGGGCTAACTAACACGCAGCGGATCTCTCAAAAGAAAAAAAAAACTCGATTTTGAAACATTCTTCATTCGTGCTCCGCTTCTATTGGTCTTAACGTGATGATACATAACCTTCCTCAATAAATGAGCTATTTAAGACTAAAATATTTTTTCAAATTGGACCAGTAATTGTTAAGATGCCCCCCCCCTCACTTCAGTAAAAAAAAAAACGTGAAAAGTTATTCACAAATTTGATACATTTCACGGGAATTACAATGCAATAAACAACGATTTAAAAACCTCTTAAAAGTACTCTATGTACAGCACCGCTAAAACCGTTTAGCTCTTAGCCCCAGTATAAATATGAGAGACAGTACGGAAACTACAAACAATTTCGGGGGGTCGAGGTAGGTTGTTACGCTGACGATACAGTTATTTACACTTCCGGCTGGCGGTCGGACTTTCTTAGGAAGCGCATCGAAAAAGCCGTTCATACTCTCGGTGAATGGTTTCGTCGATGGCGCATAGAATTTAATCCCGATAAGAGTGCTGCAATACTCTTCTCTGATCCTACGAAACGCGCTAATAAATTTGAGCCCATCAGGCTATACGGAATCGATATCCCTTGGGTCGAAGAGGTCAAATACCTCGGTGTTACATTAGATAGACATTTAAAGTTCAATTCACATATAGACAGAGTGCGAAACAAAGCCGCTATGGTCTTGGGTCGCCTCCATCCGTCGCTTTGTCATAAGAGTAAGACACAAGCTCACTTTGTATAAGACGTGTATCCGACCCGTGGTTACACGATCACCTCCACACACGTGCACGCCTACACGCTACACATTTTGGTGGAAGGGTTATTATTGATAAATTTTTTTCCCTTATCGAAGTGAAATACTCTAAATTTTTCCGACAAAAATATATGGAGGAGTTGTTGAGGCGGATATGCTTGGTACTCATATACGTTTCAGCAACTCACGGGCAACAGCCAAGCCGAGGTGTGCCGTGCACCCTTGAGCTGGTTGCCAAAATAAAATCGGCTGAGTGCCTTAAGCGCTCGCCTTAATAGTCCGGTGAAGCTGCTAAGACCTTGCTGGGTCAATAGCGTAGTCATTTCGAAAAAAAAAACCACAAACAAACGCTCGAAAACGGCACACTCACAAATACATGCGCATCGACGAGAGGTTTTTAAAGGAATTCTATGGACAGCACCGCGAAAAACGCTTAGGGGTTTCGTCGATGCGCATGCATGTGTGAATGTGCCAGTGCGAGCGTTTATAAGTAGTTTCCATACTGTCTTTTATGTGCACTGTGTCTTAGCGTTCTCGTCGATACGCATGTTTGTTTATATATGTATACTGTGGCGACATAATGAAAAAGATTGCGTGACTAGGTCATATGTCAAGATATTAAGACAATCAAAAATGGTGTGATCGTTCATTCGTGAAACAAGCCTATCTAAACATAATATACCTGATATGAACTTTAACACAAAATATCTTATGACATTCATATCTCTGCCACTGCCATACTATATTTAATAATACTTAGGAATATGGAAATCTGTGAATTATCGAAAAAGTAGATAACGCATATTTTAGAAATAAAACTTTACAATTCTGATCGGAAAACTTTTTGCATGACAAAAAGTGGTTGGGGATAAACACTGTACTGTAAATTTATTGTTCTATAAAATGTCTTTTCCCTTTTTGGTTATAAACAATATTGTTTAGTTTTAGAATGTAATTGTGAGGTCAAATAAATACATTTATTTTTAATATAATTATTATAACTGTGTCCGATCACTGAACTTAATCAACGTCGGGTGCGGTCAGTACTTCGATGGGTGACCGAGTAACGTTGAATTTTGTTGTATTTTTTAAAATTAAAACGTTTCCCTGTACTACAAAAGCCTTTCTATCAAGTTTATCTTGTATTTTTATTGCACTATAATCTAACGTTATAACATTTGCTAGAATTTTTAACGATTTGCCTAAAAAAAAAACATAAAATTAGCACATTTTTCACACAAAAAATCTACGTATTACATATCAGTTCCGTGATAAAACACAGATTAAGAAATTAAGCAAGCATTGCTGTTGTCCGGTAAATCTGTTAAGACCTTGCTAGGTCAATAGCGTAGACAGTTCGAAAAAAAAAAATTGATGGTTTTATTTGACAGTCCTAAGTGTAACACTAATTAGGACTAACGCGTATAGTTAATATTACAGTAACAATACTATATGATGAGTCACACTGGCTGTCTTTGTACGCAAATGAGTACACTTCGTAAAAGTATGTTGTCGTTTTGCGCAATAATGAAATCAGGAACACCGAGTAGAATTTCAACGTAATATTGCTTCATTTTTTTTTTGTATTATACTTATATTTTGATGCTGTATTTACACGCTCTATGTTTATTATTACATTGGCCTCAGGCCGCGACTTCGTTCGCGTGGAATAATTACTTTGGGCTAACGCTAACACGCAGTGGAAGTTCTCAAGAGGAAAACCCCGATTTTTAAACATCCTTCACCGGTGCTCCGCTCCTATTCGTTTTAATGTGATGATATATAACCTATAACCATCCTCGATAAATGAGCTATATCACACAGAAATAATCGAATCAGACCAGTAGTTCCCTGAGGTTACCCCCTATAACGTCACAAGCTCACAAACTTTACCTCTTTATAATATTAGTATAGAAGTATAGATTACTATTCTGCTCGTAACGGTATACAATTTCTTACGTTTCTGCAAAACTGAAATTGGATTCGCAATGAGACGATTGCATAACTAAATAATTATTGTCAGTATTCATTTCAATGAAACAATTTTATGCAATTAACTAATTATAGTGTTTAGGTATAGGTATTTCAGATAATTTACATCTATCTACAAATTGAATCGCTAATCATTTTGAACTTTCATCTTGATCCATAATTTGAAATAATCAAATGTACAAATAATGTTTTATAGAACACTAATAGTGTCCGCGACTCGATCCGCTGGAACTATAAAAAACCTTGACTAATAAAGTCATCTCTCAATGTATTTAAGTTCATTTACTTATCTACATTTCTCTCGTACTTAACACCTGTATTAGTGAAAAACCATAAAGATTTAAGCGCCATACAAACGAAAATAGACCTTACGATGCAAAGGTTAGCAAACAGTTTGGCAGTATAAGGTTTAAAAAATACTGGATTTATTACAAGATTTGAATAATTATAAATGATGTAATGTGAAATTCCAATTATTATGCAAAATGTATTATTACATTATTATTTAATTTTTAAGAACTATTTTTTGTACTAAACCACGAAATGTCCAACTTAGCTATTGTATTTATACTTTTAGGTTAGAAAAAATATTTTACATTAAATACTGAACTAAATATACATTAAACTACTACAATATGAATATATCAAATTAAATATTGAATAATTTAGACAAATGAATATGATAACAATAGTTTTCAGCCAATTAACTCTACTATTATTCTTTCTCCTTATTTCATATAAAACTTATTTCAAGAAAATATACAATATTTTATCGATCATAAGAAAAAAAAACGAAATATATTTTAAATTAGATATAATTTTTATGAAAATAATATCAAATACATGATAATATAAAAACCATATATAATCTGAATATAATTAAAAATATTATTGTGACCATAGATTTATAGACTCATATGGTACATGTACTAAATGTCTTTGCCGATGGCGGGAAATTTAAATTTTTTTAAAAAAGCGCGCTGGGACCAATCTGTCCCAAAGTTAGTATCCAGGTTAAATCGCGTCGTCATTAAAATTACAATAACTTTTTAAAGACTGGACCGATTTTAATGAAACAAAGACTAAGTTACTCTCGAGGATATACTTTATGATTTTCTTGCTGGGGTTATATTGTGAACATAATGATTTAGTAGTGATGCGTGTTCATACATATAGACAGACAGTCAAACATTTACATAAATTATTGAAATGTATTTCTATTACTTATTCCTAGACATGTACAACATTTTTTTTCACGGAAATCTAAAAAGTACAAACACGTTAAATTTACTTTTTTATTATATGTATAGACAGTTACTTATCGTATCTCTTGCAATGAAATAGTTACACATATATTTTATTTTTATTTTCATCCAATGTTTAATAAGTATTATACTATCTTATATGTAAAATATACTCATGTCAGATAGTAAAGGGATAATCGACTAAGAATTAAAATATTAATTTCGTTATATACTGTATGATAATTTCTTTATCGTATGGTGATAATCTATACATATATATTTATATAGTCTAAAATGAAAAGAAAGTCACGAACACCTGTTGCTGCAATCTCTAATGTAAATCTATACTAATATTATAAAGAGGTTAAATTTGTGAGTTTGTGACGTTGTAGAGGGTAGGTAATCTCAGGAACTACTGGTCCGACTTGAAAAATTCTTTTAATGTTATATAGCTCATTTATCGAGGATGGTTATAGGCTATATATCATTACGCTAAAATCAACAGGAGCGGAGCATCAATGAAGAATGTTTAGAAATTGGGTGTTTTTTTCCTCTTAAGAGCTACCGCTGCTTGTTAGCGTTAGCCTAAAGTATCTATTACACGCGAACGAAGCCCCGGGCAGAGGCTAGTATTACATACGTTTGTTTGAATGTTAGTATAACAATAACGCTCAAATGACTAAAAAAAATCTGCACAGATATATATGTATATATATATTTTATATCATAGGAGGCAAACGAACAGGTGGGTCACCTGATGTTAAGTGATCACCACCATCCATAGACACTAGCAACTCCAGGGGAATCGCAAGGGCGTTGCCAGCCTGTGTATGGGGTGGGGGAAGGAGAACGGAAAGAGGAGAGGGTGAAGGTGAGGGAGGTGAGGAAGCCAGTAATAGATTCCGCGTGCCTCTACCAGAACATTCGTATTTATATCAACAATACAGAAGTAAAAGAAACAAAATTGTTTATAAAATTGAATATATCTAAGATTAATATTATTTTTTAACGATACAAAAAAAAATACGGCCAGTAATTGGTTAGAGATCTAGTAAGCTTCATCCTAATCATAGCTGATGATATAAATGTAAATGTCAGATTGTTTTTTCACGCCTTAACTGCATCAAAGTTTGGATTCACGTTGTTATATCAATAGAAAAAACAAGGTAGCTTTCATCCAGATAAAAGCACCGTTTCAAACGGATATGTGAAATCTACATTAACCCCTCGGCCACAGTATAAATATAAGAGACAGTACGGAAACCCCTACAAACGCTCGAAAACGGCACACCTATACAAATATGCGCATGGACGAGAGTCCTAAATGGTTTTAGCGATGCTTTCCATAGAATACCTTTAAAAACCTTTGGTCGAGAGTAGTCCGGTGAAGCTGTTAAGTAAGACCTTGCTAGGTCAATAGCGTAGTCAGCTTAAAAAAAAACCTCTCGTCGATCCGCCTGTTTGAATAAGTATGGCGTTTTCGAGCGTTTATTGGTAGTTTCCGTACTGTCTCTCATATGAATACTGTACCTTAGGGGACTCGTAGATGTGCATGTTCGCGTGAGTGTGCCGTTTTCGAGCGTTTGTTGGTAGCTTCCGTATTGTTTCTTATATTTATGCTGAGCCTCGGATGACTTCTAACGAACAAACCTCAAAATGGCGAGTCATGTTTTAAAATACATTTAACATATAAGCGACTTTTTAAAATCATAATTTTACATTACATGAATTGTTATTTTTCAAAACTTCTAATAAATATGTTATTTGTACCCTTATGGTTTTCAGACAATTTAGGGGTTAACGTGAGTTAAGTCGCGGGCAAAATTTAATATTAAAAAAAATATCAACAGATATGCCCACTACTCCCACGTGATTTCGTATTTATAATTGACCAGCAGGCGACCGCTACTTTGCCTGCGCTTATAATATATACGATTTTTATTCAGTTTAAAAAAAACTATGAAAGTGATTCTTACTGAAATTACTAATACTAATATTCACAGATCTATGTCCAAAAATACCCAATTTTTAAACAAATTTTCATTCGATTTTCACAACTTTAGAGGTTGTATGTGAAATATCCTAAGTGCTCACCTAGAGTGCAAAAGAAATCTCTGCAATTCTTTACGGTTCTTACCCCAGTAGTATGTACTGTGCGTTATGTCAGTCAGTAACTCAGTTATTACATACCAGGTGAAAGGTTAAACACTCGCAGTATTCTAGGATATAATACTTCATAATCAATTTAACATATAAAATAATAATATCAGAACAAATATTAGAATAAAGATAGCTAAAGTCAAAGTTAGTTCTAAGACTTTCAAAAGCATAAAACACAGCCTAGGTGCGATGACTGGTGCCAAAAGCTGTAAGGGGCGACCCGAAGTTAATAATCTTCGATAATAAAACGGGCAATAAGCCCTTTAATTTTGTTCATACAGTTCCCACGTTCACTTTTAAGTAAGAGTGAAATCATCCGACTATAATTGACACTGTGCTTTATCATAGACGTGTAGAGGATTGTGTATAATTTTTATATTTGTCTAGATAATTAGGTCAAATAATAAGCACTTATTTTTTCAGTAATGTAGGACGAGAATCTAGTGCAGAATTTTCTCCATAAATATTGCTACTGTCTAAACGTTCAGCCTGTATATAGATATAATTTAAGTTACAATAATATTCACTGACATTGAAAAGGTTCCTTCTGCGTATATAGACTGTGAAAACTGACAGTTTCCAAGCGCGATAGATTAATGAGCCTCACGTGTCAACACGTAACCAGCGAAAATATGTTGTGACAAGGAAATTGAATTTCTATGGATATTCAACATACATTACAGAAACACAACTACCTTATTATAACCGAGACATCAGTGTTTGGTCTCGTTATTTCATAGAAGCTACATAATATTGTTAGATTTCAACATGAACTAGAAGCATATTTGAACGTTAACATGTTTATTTTTTTTTAAGATTTTCAGTTGTTATACACTGAGAATGAATTTCAAATTTTGCCGTCCATAATGTTTTTTGTTATCTAAATTTGGATTTCACTCTTTTTGAAATGTATTTGTAAGGATTATCGTGAACGCAGTACTTTAACAGTGATGCGTATTCATATATACAGAAAAACATTTCTAAAATGAAATGTATTTTAATACTTATTCCAAGACATGTGCAACATTTTTTTTCACAGAAATCTAAAAAGTACAGAGAAGTTATATTTACATTCTTATTATATGTATAGATTTTAACTGTCTATACGATGTTACACAACATATGAAATAAGTTGAAAGAAAATTACATCTTTTTCATTTAAAGGTCACTAGAATTCTGTATGAGAATTTATAAATTCTTGATTCGAGGTATTGAATTCGGATGACACTTGAAATACGGGTCAATGGAAACTATCTAATATCCTTTTAATTTTCACTCAATGTAAATCTACATTCTATAGGTTATATAGGTAATTGAGACAAAAGCAATCGTAATTATACTAATGCACGTAATAATACTACGGTCGAGATCAGCTGTATCAACACATAATATGTAGCGGTTCAAAACAATTGTTAACATACCGACGTCCTTTGCAATAATAGTACGAATATATCTACACTTTCGACTAAGCACAGTAATTCAATCAAACCTTTTTCTAATACATTTTATAGTATAACTTTCACGAAATTTTCTAATTATATAATCTTACCAAAATTACGCTGACTTTACGTAATACTTATTATATTGTATTTTAATATATTAACAACACTTTAGTGTATGTGACGAAATGAAAGAATGTGAGTTTTATGTAACACGGATGGATCGAAATTGTATTTTTTGTAGCGCGCGAAGCGTCTATACGCTCGTACCGTCACGTGGACGACGCAAAACTGTCTACTAGCTTCAAGTCGTGTTATGCGGTATGCACGTCACGCGTACGGCTATGCGCGCACGCCTCCCTCGCACAGTGGTTCGTCTCTACAGAACTCGGACATAGGACTCTAAAAATATTATAATAATTTTACAAAACTTTAGTCGTTATTCGATTTCTCTGGTAAAGAGCAATAAAAATGGATCAATGCACTTCTGAAGTAAAACTTCGTTATGCACGTTTGTCTTTTGAGGTTAAGCTGGTGAATGCGTGATGAGAGCGTTACGAAAAGTGTGATCACTTGAGGCGAACGGAAGTTGAGAGGGAAATATAATTTAGTGAATATAGAAAGAGGGAGAGTTACGTTTCGTATTATCATTGAAAGCTCATAAATATTAATAAAAATGAATATCTGTATATATAGTACATATAAACATATATACATACATATAGATGGAGCTAAAGAAATGTTACATCAGTCGTGTGAACAGTATAAAGCATATTCTTTTTTTTAAATTGGCCTTTTAGTTTACGAGTACATTGAATAAAATTGTTTTCAATGTATGGCAAGCAATTTAAAACTAAAAATATCGCGGGATTTTTGTTAGTTTTCGCTTTGAAAATTTCACAATAGCATCTTACCATTATGTGCCACAAGTACCCAATGTAACAGAGTGCACATTTTTGCATTTTTTGAGATATGGTGAAAAAAGAAAAAAAAATTGAAAATTAATTAAAAATCGTAAAATCATAATTTCCTAAAAGTTTTGATGCTATTCGATGATTAAAAAACAGTAAATATGAATCACGCGATTTTTTTTAATGTTCGAGGTTCGCTCTAGGACAAACCACTGTGCGTGGACGAGTTGTGACACTAAAAGAAACGAGGAGCCAATAAATAACACTAATCCAGGCGACCCCTCATCATGTTATTGGCTCGAATCTATTTAGACATCAACTGTGTAGACACCACTGTAAAAACTTGCAGTTACTTACTCGACGACATAGTGCGTTTGAATTAGTTTAAATAATTCATCAATCGTACATTACACATTACTGATTTATTAGTCCTATAGAGATAATAAAAGATCATGGGGAAAACGTTTTACGTCTATTTCATTTGCACGATTTATAAGCATAAAGGGGACGCCAATAATTACGTAAGGCGTTTTTGTGAGTTTTATCCCAAAAATATAGCCCCTATTTCATCAGAGGAATGTTTTATTTTTGGCAACCAATCTTCCACTAGAATATTACTGCCATTGTGCCCAATAAGCAATGATATTGCAAGTTTCTTGCAATCATTTATATTAACTTTTCAGGAAGTTGTTGTGGCAATTCATAATCCATATTTTCATAATAATAATTTCCATCTACTTAACTTGTGCACAATAACTAACTATTTTACTTAAAACACTATCATCAATATTACAAAATATAGAGCCAAGTAATACAATAAGATATAAAAATTACTACATGACATTCCAAGATTCCGCTTAAGACCCTGAAGAGGAAAGTTTGAATGCTAAACAACAACTTTTTTTTAACCGACTTCAAAAAAAGGAGGAGGTTCTCAATTCGTTTGTATTTTGTTTGTTACCTCATAACTTTGGACTGGGTTAACTGATTTTGATTTTTTTTTATTTGAAAGCTAGTGCTTCCCGTCTAGTCCCATTTCAATTTGGTCCAGTTCTGACAACAGCATCCAGTGCAAAACCGTATGAAGTGTTAAATTTGCATTAAGCGTGTACACGACAAATAGACGAATAACTCAATATCACGCCAACCGATTTCAATGATTCATTTTATTGGAAAGGATGTACTTCAAGGGTAGTTTGATGAGAGTTTGGTTAAATTCTGACTATGGGATTCGTGACAAAGTAACACAACTTTCAAGAAACAAGCCTACTTCTTTTTTAAGGGCCGGCAACGCGTCTGTGATTCCTGTCGCAGGTGTCCATGGGCGGCGGTGATCACTTACCATCAGGTGACCCACATGGTTTAGTAAAATATATTTATGTATACTAAAAATGGAAAAATAATGTAAATTTTCAAAAAAAAGAATCAACCGCCTTCAATATTAATCAAAAACCCATAAGGCACTAAAAAGTGGAAATAAATAGTTTATCAAATTAACCAAATTAAATAAAACGTGAATATGTGTGCTACCTAGAGATGTATTGGAAGTCGGTTAATTCTTTTTTTTGAAAATTTACTTTATTGTTTATGATTTTGTTTCAAACTGATTACGCTATTGACCTAGCAAGGTCTTAACAGCTTTACCGGACTACTAAGGCGAGCGCTTAAGGCACTTAACCGATGTTATTCGGGCATCTAGCTCTAAGGTGCACGGTACACCTCGGCTTGGGTTGTTGCCTGATACATGAAATTCGCGACAAATCTGTGCTTTCTTAAACTAAGCTACATATTCATACTCATATGAATTATTGAAACACATATGTGTACCAAGCATATATACCTCAATAACTCTTATACGTATTTTGTGTCAGATAATTTTTCTAAACTATTTCAGTTCGATAAAGGAAAATAAATAATAACTAAAACTTGTTTCGTCCATATTTATAATTATCAAAGCCAATATTAGTTAGGTACCATAAGCCGTGTAACCAGCGGACATGTTACAATAGTCTATCGTTCCGTATAACCCAAACAATAAAAGTACCCAGGATACCCAAGTGACCATAATAAACGGCTAACAATGACAACTTGACCGGCAGACGAGCCGTCAATTGCTTCACACTGGTGGTAATTGATCATTCTGGAACGTTCGACGGCACGCAACACGCAGGTCTCGTAAACAGACGGGGGATATGTGACCTTTCATTATCCTTTACAATCATAATAAGGAAGTGTTTTTTTTTACTTCGAAATGCTATCGAATATTTCACATTAATTTAAGAACTAGCTTCTCCTCACGTTACTTACTTTAGGTTAAGTGTTGGACGCAGCGAAAGCTCTCAAGAGGCAGAAAAAACTATTTTGAAACCTTCATTGTTGTTCCGCTCCTAATGGCCTTAGCGTGATGATATATTTTATAGTCTATAGCCTTCCTCGATAAATGAGAATTTATTAAAAAAGAATTTGTCAAACTAGACCAGTACTTCCTGAAATTAGCGCATTCAAGCAAACAAACAAACTCTTCAGCTTTATAATATTAGAATAGATTATATTTGAATGCTTTCGTTTTTCCGTTGTCTAAAAGGTCAAATCTCTTAATGTACAGATAAATCTTTAATAAAATACTAATTCAGTAAATATTTCGAAGATCCCACTATTCTCTTTACTTACTCATTCACTTTGTTTATGAAGAATTTTTAATCCAATTTTTTTTTCACTTTTTCACAAAAAAAAAGCATTAGTCAAATAGGTGCAACATGTTGATCTTTCTGTATATGAATTATAAATACTTTGGAAAAAGATGTCTATTTTTATCTGAACACCGCAAAGTCACTCTAAAATGCTTGTCATTAAGCAAAGCCTGGTAAAATCCGAAGAAAAGGACGACACCTGAGAAAAAATCTACAATTTATCGCCATTCGTTGTTGCTTTAATGGCCTGCAATTATATCCGCAGCTTGCGTCGGGTTTAATTAAGTTCACATAGGTATCGATAAGTTTTTTTTTTTTTGAACTGATTACGCTATTAACCTAGCAAGATCTTAACAGCTTCATCGGACTACTAAGGCGAGCGCTTAAGGTACTCAGCCGTTTTTATTTGACAACTAGGTGAAGGGTGCACGGCACACCTCGGCTTGCGCTGTTGCCTGACCTATGCAATTCGCGACCTATATTTTTTTTTACCTAGGAAAATCCCTTGTAGATACGCCACATTTAACATCACGCGAACGCATCCTACGTAACTCATTCGTTATTCAGATAATCAATTCTATAAAAACAGAGAAGCGATTAGCAACAATTATGACTGTGCATGTGTTTCAATTACCGATTATTTCGATAGTAACTAATAGGGACAATATGTATACAATGTGATTGTAAATATCAAATATTATTACATAAAAACATTATTATAACGATAATGTATTAGATGTCAGTAAACTAGATTATGTCAGTGAACTGCATACGAAGATAAACGAGTGTTCACGGCTCGATGGATAAACCTACTTAGGCTTACTAAGACTAAAAATGTAACCATAAATCAGCTACATATACAGATAAATTAAACTTTTTCTAGATTCGCGGCTAGAAAAAAAAACTGGAATCTGATATGAAAACAAAAAAAAACCTACTCTCAGTTTATAACCACTTGAATCCATGTAAACTATCATTTGTGATCATTTCAAAGATGACAGTTAGTTACGTGGGAAAGGAAACGACGACGTGTTTTCGCCCATACGCAGTTTTTTTGTTTAATACATTTTAAAATCCTATAACGATATTAAAACAAGCTTAAATATAAAAATCAAGTTTTTGTTGCTTCTCTGACTTATTTCTTGTTTCATCTCATTATGAACATCCTTACTTCTATTATAAATGGGAATGCAAGTTTGTGTGTTACGCTCTCACGCCTAAACTATACGATTTTTTGGCAGGATCTTGGAATGCCATATAGTGCTCTTTATATTTTATCCATAATCTTGTGTTATTTGGCTCTATATTGTGTAATGTTGGTGTTGCTTTAAGTAGTATAGTTTGGTTATTGGGCACAAATGAAGTGGATCGGAAATAATACTACGGAGCATGGATTTTGACTTGCCACAAAAACTCCCAGGAAAGTTCTGACAAGACGGCCACCATCTTGTTAGTTCCTTGAAATTATATCAAGAAACTTGTCATATAATTACTAACTTGACAATAGTAGTAATAGTTCATCAAAATACTGGTTGGCAAAGATAAAATAGAAGAAGAAACTATTCAACAAATCATCATGATGCTGTTAATATTGCACACACTTTACTAAGTATGTACATAAACGAATATTGGGTACATTTCGTTCCAATAAGACATAGTGTTCCCGAGTGATAGGTCAAATTTGGTCTATAATATAAATATGCGTATGAATACATGCAACCGCATTTAATTCATAATGGACTCATTTCTTAGGGTAGTTGCAATTGCCGTTCATTTTCTTTCGCATTTGATCTGCATACCTCTTGTCTACCAATAAAACTCTGTCGCGCGAGCACCTTTTTTTTCTTCATGGAGAAATCCCTAACGGATATCTATCCCACCGGACAGCAGAGGATGTATATGCCCGAGTCACACGGACTAAGCCCCATGGTACCATCTTACACCTTTTGGCCGGGGTGCAGGCACTGTCTAATCGAAACTACGTCTGCTTCTCCGAGAGATGTCGTCCCCTTCTAAGGGGACCCAAATGCGGCCTGAGGAGTCAAGATGTTAGACCCCTCAAGGGAAGAGAGTATTACCAACCTACCAACAATTATTTAGAACAAAATTTTAAACTATGAATCTGGTGTCCTTTCCAAATAGCATGAACTTCATCTCTCAAATAGCCTCATCAAAAAGTAACTGTGATTATTGAAAACTTCTATAACAATAAATCTTTATACCTTTTAATAAAAAAAATTAAAACGGAGCAAGGATTTACTGTTAGTCTACGATTACAGATCAAACATACAAGTCTTATACCACGAGTTATCGGATACCACTTTTAAGTTTATACCATACACACAAATTGAGCTCGACTGTCTTCATAACTATTGAGTGATCGTATTATAACATTTGCGCATAATTAAATAATAACACTAAGGTTTGTTTATCGCACTATCAAATAGTACACTGAAGCTTCGAAGATTGTAAGTGGAACAGCCGATTCCGCAGTCAGGACACCAGCAGTGATCAAAGCAGTGATGACGCTTTTACGACGACAAGGTATACGCAAACAAAAAATCTTAGGTCTTCAGATGGTACCAAGCAGAACTACGATCAAAAGAGTTTTTAATGAGGGCCTGGGACTACGAGCTTATCGTCAAACAAAAAGACATTATTTGAAAGTAGGACTGGTAAAGTCCAGAGCTCTGTGCGGTACTCGGGAAAAAATTATTGCAAAATTTTGTTTTCGGACGAAAATTATTTTAATATCGAAGAATGTTGTAACAAACAAAATAATAAAGTATATATGCCCATACCAGTGAAGAAGCGAGCGTATATATAAGGTCTTTACCTATGAAATTGCCGTTTTGTATGAAAAAATTTAAACTAATTTTAATCGAAATAATCACCCATGCAATCAATGCATCTTTGCCAACGTAGTGGCAGTTTATTGATGCCCTTTTTAAAGAAATCAGCTGGATGGGAGGCAACAAATTCTTTAAAGGCATTTTGTACTACCTCTCGGGTATTGAATTTTTTTCTCGCCAAGGAGTTATCCAAACTCTGGAAAAATTAGTAGTCTGTAGGCGCAAGGTCTGGTGAGTAGGGCGAATGACGGAGAACTTCCAATCCCAGTTCTTGCAACTTGGATACCATCTGCTGTGCAGTATGAGGTCACGGGTTGTCGTGTAGGAGCGCGGAGATGAGCGATTGACCAATGCTGGTTGGAGATTTGCCAGCTTCTCCATCATTGTGTTCAATTCTTCACAGTACACGTCTGCAGTAATGCTCACCCCGTTTGGTAAGAAGCTGTGATGAATAACACCGGCGCTAGACCACCAAATAGTGACTATCACTTTTCTAGGGGTAAGTTTTCGTTTAGGGTATTGTTTAGGTGCTGAACCAGGATCCAACCAACTTGCTGAGCGCTTGCGGTTATCAAATAGAATCCATTTTTCATCGCAGGTAACAATGCGGTTTAAAATTCCTTCATTTGTGTGTCTGCTGAGCAGTGCAAGGCACGTCTCGATGCGTACTTCGCGCTGGCGATCATTGAGTTCGTAGGGCACCCATTTGTCAAACTTTTTTACCTTGCCAATTTGACGCAAATGGAGCAATATTGTTTTGACGCTAACGTCGAAAGCTACTGCTAATTCAGCCGTAGATTTTGTATCATCAGCTTCCACAATCGCCTTTAATTCGTCATTGTCGACCAGTCTTCGGACGACCGCGAAGTTAATTTTTCAGGTCGAAATTTCCAGAACGGAAGCGAGGAAATCAATAACATTTGGTGCGTTGGTTTGTAGCTCCGTAAATGTCGTTGACGTTGCGTGCCGCTTGTACCGCGTTGCTGCCACGATGGTATCATTCTTCATATGAGTATTCATATTCCCTGATTTTTAACGTACCATGATGACAAAAAAGATTGACATGCAATGAAAATATAACACTAATCAATAAATAAATGATTACCTTTGGAAAAAGAATTCCATGTTTTTAAAATAAAATTAATTAGAAGAATTCTTAGAATTCTTAGCAAAACAAGAATAATTTTGATTTGAAATGGCCAGTACTGCAGAACGGCAATTTCATAAGTAATGACCTATTATATCGAAGTTCCGTTAAGGGCATTATCCTTTCTTTCATGTCTTGGCTTGGAGTCTCATGTTCAGAGGTAAAGAAAGTGTCTTCTGTGGAATTTTTGTGAAAACCAGTGCTATTGTATACTAGAATACCGTCTAAAACAGACACTTGATATTCCAGCAGGATTTTGAACCGGCTCCTAAGGCACGAAGCATGCAAAACTGGCTGAAGCCATGGATTCGATACTTCATCGGGGATGAAGACTGAACCTCTTCTATTACAAGATATGGCAACATTTGGAGGATAGTCTTTTTTATGACATAAGAGGCAAACGAGCTGGTGGACGTTAAGTGATCACCACCGTCCATAGACACCAGCAACAGCAGAGGAGTCGCAAGAGCGTTGCCAGCGTGTGCTAGTGGGGAAGGGGGAGGTGGGCCTCCAGCGCTCTCACTGACCGAAGGAAACGCAACAATACAAACATTGTTACTTCACGTCGCTTTCTGTGGGTTTGGTGGTACTACCCTGACGAACCGACTCATTCATGCTGAAACCAGTTACAGCTTCAGCGTGGCTCTACCACTTATTAAAGCGCTAAACCTTATCAGAATTTAGAGTCTTTCCGAGCATCTCAGGTTCACACAGCAACAGAAATAGGTATGAATGTGGTACGTACTGCGACTTGCCGCATCCATAAAGGGCATGTACTGAAAATGGGGGATAGCAT
Source organism: Antheraea mylitta (assembly GCA_014332785.1). Classification (NCBI taxonomy): domain Eukaryota; kingdom Metazoa; phylum Arthropoda; class Insecta; order Lepidoptera; family Saturniidae; genus Antheraea; species Antheraea mylitta. The sequence goes on from JACEII010000032.1 coordinate 4,802,061, forward strand.
TTTGAATAATGTAAATAAAATTGTACATCTAATTGCATTTCACTTTATAGATAACTAGCCTCTGCCCGCGACTTCGTCCGCGTGGACTAGTTACTTTGGGCTAACGCTAACACTCAGCGGAAGGTCTCAAGAGGGAAAAAAATACCGATTTTGAAACATTCTTTATTGGTGCTCCACTCTTAATAGTTTTAGTGTGATGATATATAGCCTATAACCTTCCTCAATAAATGACCTATATAACACTGAAAGAATTTTTCAAATCGGACCAGTTCCTGAAATGAGAGTCACAAATTCACAAATTTTACCTCTTTATAATGTTAGTATAGATTTTTAAACAATTATAAAGAAGTGTATAATTAAAAAATACAAGCTTTTCATAGAATTTATGACTCGACTAGGTACATGTATTATACACATAAGCCATCCTTAATACTGTAAACTAAACGATTATGTACTGACAGACGACAAAATTACCTTTTTTTAATAATATTCATAGAATTACAACAGACAATGTCCGTTGCTAGTACGGTAGAGAGATGTTTTAATCTAGTAGAATGACTTCATTAAATAGTTATGTAGTTTTAATTAACGTGATCCGTTACATAATGCTCACGTTTAAGTAATTAAGGAGGATATTGAAATCCGTGTAGCAACGGCACTTAGATAGTAACGAAAGTATATTATCTATGATAAGGGCTATTTTATCGGACATGATCGTTAATTGATGCGAGGAGTTCAATGTGACTTTCATTGGTGGTTGATTAACAAGCCAAAGGTATTTTATTCTTATAAGATTGCGATAAACACATACAAAGCCATTTATCTGATTAAGCGGATTAAATGCCAACAAAAGAAAGTAATTCGAAACACATAATACGTGAGTTCATGAATTCGTGTCCTTCATTTTAGAGAACATATTAACAATTATTTTGTTGTTATTTTCATATGGCACGTGTTTTACTTTACAATTAGAGATAGCAATAACGGCTGTATCATTAAGTTGTTTTTGCTCACGGATTCACTCGCATTAATGTAGATTTTAAGAATAATATACAGGTCATGTTACCAGTCGATAACGTATCTTTCAACTGGTAAGAGAACTTTTAAAATGGGTTGAACATTTTTAAGTTACCATAAGAAAATAATCAACGGTGTTATTACAAAAACGTTCGCCTTATCCGTTTTTCTAACCTTTTGTCCTTTTGTCTAACCTAACTTAAACAAAGCGAGACTAAAGAGCGCGGTGCATCTAAAACGTCAAATTTTAAAGCAAAGTATTCAATAGGTATTTAACTTTTTTTTCTAATAACACCGCAAATGCTTTGTCTATAAACATAATCCTAAACATCCTAACTAATACTATAAATGTGAATTTGTGTTTGTGATGCTTTCATGACTCAGCTAATCAAACTTTATAAAATTTTGCCAAACACGTTGTCAAGGGTTCAGAAAAGGATATAAATTGTTTCTTTTTTATATCATGGAAGGTAAACGAACAGGTGGGTCACCTGAAGTTAAGTGATCACCACCGTCCATAGACATTTGCAATACCAGGGGAGTCGTAAGTGCGTTGCCAGCCTGTGTTTAGAGGGAATGGGGAAAGGGGGAGGAGGAGATGAGAGAGCAAGGGAAGTAGGCCTTCGGCGCTCTCACTCACCGAACGAAACGCAATAATTCAAATACTGTTACTTCACGTCGATGTTCTTTGGGTCGGGTGGTACTACCCCGGACGAGCCGACCTATTCATGCTGTAACCGATAATAGCTTCAACGTGGCTCTACCACCTACTACTACCTACTAATTGTAGATGCCTTAGATTCGGAACTCGCCAATACATGGTAGGTATTTATGCTTATACCTCCTTTCAAGATTAGGTCTATGGCTCTGCAATGCGTCTTTACACGCTAATGTGATCTATTGTATGCAGAAAAAATGGCAGCGGGATCTAAAAATATTGCATGAAGCGTTAACGAATAATGAGGAACGAAGACAAGACTCTCCTTCTTCGATTTGTTCCGTACAAAAATGCGCGTTAATACTGATTTAGGTTAAACTTATCTAAATAGTTTATCGTAAGCCAAATTATCGCGTACTTGGATGACCTGAGGTCTTAAGTTTTAATTTAGTACACAAAGAAATAGGACAATCGCGAGCATACTTAGTATTAATAAGTTCGGTACAATTCATATCATTCTACATATTTAATTCCAAAGATTAATTAGTGTTATATCTTAGATATTAAAATACATTATCAAATAATGACATTTTAAAACAAATTTCTCGATAAACAGATAATCTTTGACGTCATTCCATTTTGTTTTTTGTATGCAAAATAACATCGTGTTATCTATAGAGTGTCTTTGTACTAATTCTAATTTATATCTATAATATTTACTAAATTGCAAAATAATGGAATGAGTTCAATGTCACCTAATCAATTTTGATATTGACCAGGCTTTTGATAAAATCGCAAATAGCGTTACACGGCAGTAGCCGGATACACACCGTGACTGTTTAAAGAGTGACAACCTTCAATCGTACGATCACATGTAACATACATTTTGTATGTTATAGAGCCATGTTGAACAGCAAGTGTGGCGTACGTTGTGGATAGAATCCGGATGATGGGCTTAAAAGTAGCTCTGGAGAAAACGGAAGCCATATGCTTCCACGGCTCCCGCAGGGCCCTCCCTCCTGACGCCCATTTGGTAGTTGAGGGAGTCCAGATTAAGATTAGTCCCAAGATGCGTTACCTAGGCCTTACGCTAGATAGTAGATGGACCTTCCGAGAACACTTTCGTGCCCTAGAACCAAAGGTCACGAAAAGTGCTATGGCGCTAGCAAGGTTGCTCCCAAATATAGGCGGAGCTGATACGAGCGGCCGCGCTCTATAGTCAGGAGTAATTCGCTCCATAGCGCTGTATGGGGCCCCGGTATAGTGTGGTGCTTTAAAGGGCGACAATGTCACGATACTCAAGAACATGCAAAGGATCTTGGCTATCAGGATATGTCGTGGCTACAGAACTATGTCCTACGATGCAGCTTGTTTGCTTTCAAGCTCCACTCCATGGGACCTAGTAGCCTACGCCAATACTGAGATGCACATGTGGAAAACCGGCAGAATCACCAGGGGAAGCAGAATCACTCCTAGGGAGCAAAAGACACAAAGGAGTATACTTCAACTAGAAGTAATCCAGGCCTGGGAGGAAAAAGTAGCCTCGGCAAGAAGCGGCCACCGGACGGTTGAAGCAATACAACCTGTGTTACGAGAGTGGATTGGCAGAAAACACGGCCCGTTAACATTCAAGTTAACACAGACTGAAGACAGAAATACCTGTGCCAGATAGTTAGACGGGAACCGACACCAAAGTGCCACCACTGTAGTGACTGCGATGTCGATACGGCGCAGCATACACTCCAGGAGTGCCCAGCGTGGGCCAACACCCGTGCTATCCTGGTTGCTGAAGTGGGAACAGACCTCTCCCTTGCTGCTGTGGTTCAGGCCATGGTTAAGGACCACGTTTAATGGAACGCGATGCTCACTTTCTGCGAGGAAGTTATGTCGCAGAAAGAGGAAGCTGAAAGGCAACGCGAGCGGAGTGCAAAGGTGCCTATCATCCATCGACACGGCGCGCGGCGTCGCAGACGTGGTGCAGGTGACTTTCACCAGAGACCGCCCTGAGGGACCCTCCCATGTAGGCTACGTAGGTGTGGGGGGAGTAGGATTAGGAAACCCCTGGCTCGCCTACTTACACGGTAATTAGGCAAGACCAGGGGTTAGGTGGGCCTAGGGACCGACTAGGTATGTAGGTTAGGGATGGTTAGGTTGGGGGAATGGGGGAGCGGGTAGGTAACATATGGCTCGCCTACCTACTTAGTGGATAGGCAAGTCCATGGGATTAGCGGGCGTAGGGTCTGAGATAGGTAGGGTAGGTTAGGATTGAGGTAAAGGGGGGTGCGTAGGTTAGCGTAGGCCGGAGGGGACCACAGGGTGGCTCAGGCGGAGGAGGAGTAAACCTCTGTAAAAAATAAATCGTGGGATGGCGGCGACGCGGCTTAGCCTCACCGCTGCTGGCCGAACCCAGGGGGAAAGGGTCGGAGGGCCTGGACTACCATTGCACGGGTTCGGCGGGCTGGGAGGCAGTCTTGCAACCGGGTTGCCTCAGTCAGGTGCGGCGTGGGAAACGCCTGCCGCCGGGGATGTCGCGGAGCATGCTCGCGCTGTCCCGCGACACTCCCTCAGTGCGGCGTAGGTTGTCGTGGAGTTTTAGCCGGTTAGAGTCGCCGTAAGGCCCGACCCCTGCGTGACTAGCACGTAGGTGGTGGGCGGCTCAAGTCGGGCTTCCCCCCGGAAGCTTGCCAGTCCATGAGGATTTTCTCTCCACGTTAAAAAAAAAAAAGGTTAGCTCAGGTAGGTCGCGACTTTTGCACAAAACAGACGGCAGCCCAAGCCGAGGTGTGCCGTGCACCCTTGAGTTAGTCGCCCAAACATCCCAAATCGGCTGAGTGCCTTCAGCGCTTACCTCAATAGTTCGGTGAAGCTGTAAATACCTTTCCAGGCCAACAGCATTCTCATTTCGAAAAAAAAAGGATTGAGGCTTTTAGAGTATAGAAGAATTGAGATTTTAAAAGATGCATTTAGTACGAACCCGTTTTATAGCAAGTCTTTTTAATGCGTATTCAACTTTTTTGAATAACACCATTTAAATTTACCACACTTAAATTTAACTTTTAACAAACAAATGTATGCTATCATATGGATATTGTTAGAAATGTATCAATAATTATTATTTAACATGACACTTGATATACTGCAATGTTATCTTTTGTAATCAACATCGAGTATTACAGTAAATACATGACAATGGTTTACAAATATTTACATCGAGTACACGAGCACTGACCGACCTAAAATGTATGTAGAATTTTCCTACGAGATGGATTAGAGAGGCATGACGCAAGATTAAAGCAAATTCACTAATATAATATACGTAAAGATGACGTCAATGATTATATGCTAAACTACATAACAGTTGTATACAATTAACACTTCTATTATTTCATGGAAGTAGATTTTAACACATCTTGTGTTTTGTTGTTTAGTATGAGCTAAGCCTTTATCACAAGGATATTTCAAATTAAAAAAAAATGCGTTATGTATACATAGATTAACATCCCAGAGCTGCCAGAAAGAAAAAATCAAGAATAATAATAATAAGTAAAATTCATTCATTTTTTTGTTTGCTTAAAAGCATCTGCCTGAAGTCGTGGCCCTCGGAAAGTCTCTGGCGATACTGTATCCTACTTTAGAATGATATTATAGAAAACATATATAAAAATCAACCATTGAAATATAATTAAAGTAGCTTATTTTTAGTCACCTTTCTCTTCTCATACTAATTTCCAGACTCGAACTCGAGTGCATAACCGTTAAAGTATTTTTCTTTTTCTCGAACTGACTACGCTATTGAGCCAGTAAGGTCTTAACAGCTTCGCCGGACTACCAAGGCGAGCGCTTAGGGCACTCAGCCGATTTTATTTGACAACTATCTCAAAGGTTACCGGCACACCTCGTCTTGGGCTGTTGCCTGATATGTGCAATTCGCGACCTATCTGAGCTGACTTAAGCTAACTGTTCATACATATATGAGTTGTTAGAACATATATGTGTACCAAGCATACATACCTTAACAACTCTTATATATATTTCGTATCGGATAATTTTGTAAAGTATTTCAGTTCGATAAGGGAAAAAAACTAAACCCTTCTACTTTCATGTGTAAGCGTGTATGCGTGCACGATAAATACATTTTGATTATTTTTAGAAATGTCTGTCTGTGTGTTTGTATGAACACGCAACACTGCCACAGTATAAATATGAGACACAGTATGGAAACTACGAACAAACGCTCGAAAACGGCACACTCACACAAACACGCGCATCGACGATAGGTTTTGAAGGGTATTCTATAGACAGCACCGTGCGGTTCGCTTAGGGGTCGTGTCGATGCGCATGTTTGAGTGAGTGTGCCGGTGCGAGCGTTTATAGGGAGTTTCCATACTTGGTGTTATGTGTACTGAAACACTGGTAAAGTACCGGGTTTAGAATAAACTTACTCTTTGTTTCATTAAAAGCGGTCCACTCTGTCAAAAGTTATTGTTATTTAAATGACGGCTCGAGTTAAGTATGAGAGAAAAGTAGGTAAATAAATGGACTTAATACATTCAAATGA
>JACEII010000032.1:4808303-4831015 GCA_014332785.1 Antheraea mylitta
AGTCGCGGGTACAGCTAGTTATAGGTATAAGAATTCGTGAACACACATGTGTCATAAACATCGCGTCACGGCAAAGTATTTCTTAGTTTTCTCGTGCAATTTTTTGCCGTTTAATTTATCGTGAAAAAGTGTTGTTATACCGTTTATTGAAGGTTAAAGAAAAAAACTACTTATATATACACTATATTATATAGGTTTGCTATCGCTGTGTTATACTTTCTTAACCTCGATTCTAAATATAACCTGTACGTCAAACTCATCATACAGCCCGCTGTATGAGTGAGGAGATAACAATTGAGAACAAAATTAGTTCAATTATGCAAAATTACTATATACCAGGGATTCACAAACTGGGTTTCGTGGAACCTATGGGTTCCGTAGAATAATCATCAGAGTTCCGTCATTATTAATTATATTTGGCTATTAAATAATACCACTTTTTTATTCAAACGGACTACGCTATTGATCCAGTAAGGCTTTACCGAACTACTAAGGCGAGCGCTTAAGGTACTCAGTCGATTTTATTTGACAACTACCTGAAGGGTGCACGGCACATCTCAGCTTGGGCTGTTGCCTGATACGTGCAATTCGCGACCTATTTGAGCTAACCCAATCTAACTATTCATACGTATATGAGTTGTTGGAATATATATGTGTACCAAGCATATATACCTCAAGAACTCGTATATATATTTCGTATTGAATAATTTTCTAAACTATTTCAGTTCGATAAGGGAATGAAATAAAACCCTTCCACTTTCATGTGTAAGCGTGTATGCGTGCTCGTGTGTGTAATGTTTTCGCAGTGATGTAAAAAAAATACCACGGTTAGAGACATTATTTTGAAATAGCGCAAAATATGTGATGAGAAAGACTCATTACTTTTATGTAAATAAGTAGGTAGTTAACAAGCATTGAACCTGGATTATATATGGCTCAGCAGCGTACGTAGCCAGAGACAATGCGCGGATGATGTGTTTCAATAATAGTACACATTACTTTAAAAAAAATCTTATATAAATCTCTGTGTTTATTTGTAATCATTTGAAATGGGGTTCCATAAAATAAAAAGTATTTATTTGATTAGTGTTCCGGTATCTTTAAAGTTTAGGAACCCCTGCTATTGTATTTAGACCTTTATGAGCATGGTAGCAGAACTTTCTCTAAGGTCAAGCTATGGCTTTGCCTACGGATTCGCTCGCCTAAATGTAGACCGACCTGTCGCTTGGGAATAGATTTTGATTTTGACTTTCACGAAGTCGCGGGCACAGCTAGTGTAGAATAAATAAATGTCAACTTGAGATTCCTAACAATATTTTAACTTTGTTTTGTATTAAACTATTGACTAACTTAATAATCTCCGATATACGAAGCGACCAACAACATTGACGAAGGCTGTACACTGGGAAATTATGATTTTTAATTTTATAACAAAATTATCACAGTTCTATATTTCGCCTGATACTGTGATACTCTAAGAACATTTCTCAGGTTCAGCTATAGTCACGATGTTTTCTTTCTACGTCAACCGATAGTGTCACCAATTTAAACTACACGAAATCTGAAAAATTCGTTGGTAAATTTTCGAGGTTCGAACCTGCGAATATCAAATTAATATACTATGTGGTAGAGCCACGCTGAAACTATAACTGGTTTCAGTACGTATGGGTCGGTTCGCCCGGGGTACTATCACCCTCTCATAGAAAACCGACGTGAAGTAACAGTGATTGTATTGTTGTATTTCGTTCGGTCAGGGAGAGCGCCGGAGACGCATCTCCCCTCCTCTCCCCCTCCCTTATTCTGCTCCGCCTTTCCTCTTCTCTCCCCATCCCCTTTCCCACATTTACCCAAAACACAGGTTGGCAACGCACTTGCGACTCCCCTGGTGTTGTTAATGTCTATGGACGGCAATGATCGCTTAACATCATGTGGCCCAACTGTTTATTTGCCTTGATATAAAAAAAAATGATATTCCATTCGTGAAACCGCTCGACCACCACGGCTATACTTACTACTGCTTCCTAATTTGGCATATTCATCTATAAAATTAAATTAAATCTTTATTGGACATTTTTAATGGGTACAGATTATTATTACTAATTTCATTCAGACAACCTTCGAATAATAAAAATCAAACTATTCCAATTGAACTGATTAACTCTGAATACCTTACAAAGAAAATCGGATATAATATTGGAATATTTAAATTATTATATGTGTAAATTATCATTTACATATCAAATTTATAATTTATAATCACACTAGCGGGCAAGGCAGACGTTGTCACGCCCTGATAATAAAAAAAACCTTGACAAATTATATACCTAAACTTTCCTCATGAATCACTGTATCTGCTCGTGAAAACCGCATGAAAATCTGTACAGTAATTTTAGAGTTTATCGCGAACAGACAGACAGACGTGGCAGAGGTCTTTGTTTTATAATATGTACATACATAGGTACCTTATTTTTATTAAAACTAGTAAAAATCCAATGGTTTAAAGTTGACCGTTATTAATTAATCTTTTAAGTTTCAATATCGTTGAGATGTTTCATGTCAAAAAATGTACAAATATCGCAGATTAGTACACGTAAGTATCATAAAGTATGACATATAGACACACCAGATTAGGCTCCCCTCGGCAGCGGCTCAAGCCCAGGTCCGTTCCCTCGGTGTGGAGCCATTGAGTGCACTGCTCGCGCAATACAGTGACACAAAATATTACATCACTGCAACAACAATACACATATCACCCCCACGCACGTGCACGCATACACGGTTACACATGAAAGTGGAAGGATTTTGTTTCTTTCCCTTATCGAACTGAAATAGTTTGGAAAATTATACGATATGAAATATATATAAGAGTTGTTGAGGTATGTTTGCTTGGTACACGTATATGCTACAACAACTCATACATGTACGAATAGTTAGCTTAGGTCAGCTCAGATAGACGCGAATTGCACGTATCAGGCAACATCCCAAGTCGAGGTGTGCCGTGCACCCTTGAGCTAGTTACCCAAATAGAATCGGCTGAGTGCCGCAAGCACTCGCCTTAGTAGTCCGGTGAAGCTGTTAAGACCTTGCTGGGTCAATAACGTAGTCAGTTCGAAAAAAAAAAACAAATAGACACTAAGTATGGGCTTCAAATCATCGTTGGTAGTCCGGTGAAACTGTTAAGACCTTGCTAGTTCAATGGCGTAGTCAGTTCGAAAAAAAAATCGATGGTACGAAAACAATAGTTTTTTTTATTGATAAAAATTTTGCACTAAAATTCGACAATACCCATAAACAAAAAACAAATAAATAAAGACTATTTGGCTGGATCTTAGTCTGCCATGTAGTGGCTTTTATATTTTATTCATAACCTTGTATAATAAGTAATATTCGCGACATCTTACGTAATACGGTTACGGTTATACGTACTACGGTTATTGGGTATATGTAATGTAAATGGAAAATAATATCACGGAGCATTCATTTTGAGATGTTACTAGAACTCTCTGGAAAGTTCTAACAAGGAGGCGGCCATCTTGTTAGAACATTGATATTATTACTCAACGATGGCAATAATAATCTAGGAGACTAGTTGCTAAATAGAAATAAAAAAAAGAATAATAAAGAAATCAGCTGACAAAGAGAGGAGAAAAAAGTACTGAAACGTTTTATTATCTTCGCTCAAACATCGACAGACCTACAAATAAATTTACTTTTTATAATTTTATTTCGACTAATTACTGCCCGTAAATCATATCACGCGCAATAGTCAGAATCATTAAATTTAATACGATTACCGCATTAGTCATAATTTCGCAAGCGGTATCAGCGTTCGACCGCAGCGTCCGCGTTGTACGTGCTCCCGTAATCATCCATACCGCGGACTATTCGCCTTGCGAAATAGAATCACCGAGTTCAGATATCTCTCTTTAATTTCAGAGCCCACTGGTTTTATAAATTTTAATACATGTACTAGCGGACCCGGCGGACGTTGTCCTGCTTTGATAAAAAAATACTAAAATAAAATTCAACCGCCGCGCCACTTACCGGATCCAATTGTGAATCTAAACCATTATCGGATCGATTGGTACACTCACACAAAATTTCATCAAAATCAATCCAGCCGTTTAGCAGTTCAGTGACATACACACGTACAGAAATATATATATATATATATATATATATATATATATATATTAGGGTGATTCAAAAAAACAAAACATTTTTTTTTTCTTCTCTCCAGCATGCTTATAAGTTCAATTTACATGTAAGGAAATCCCAGTTAAAATTTGAGCGCTTAATATTAATATTAAGGACATCCGCATCGCACTTCTTTATTTTCCATAAGAATAACATAGAAAAATATTCGTTTGTACCTTCTAATTTTTATTGCTTGCCCATCATTAGTCATAAAAAAAATCCCTGTACATATTTTTGTAGAGAATTGAACGCTCTACAAAAAAGGGCTCTTACAATTTTTCCAAAAACTTAACCGCTTAAAAGTTATTCGAGGTCAAAGCTCAATATACTGAAAATTTGAGAATATATGCTGACTTGGGGCCCATTTGTGACACACACACACTAAAAAGACAATGTATGTTTTTAATTTGTATGTGTTTAATATCTATATGTGTGTAAATAAATGACTTTTCTTTCTTTCTTTCAAATAAAATGTTGTGAACAGAAATGGTAATAACAAAATAAATATGTTCTTTTTAACAATTGATTCCATAACTTTGTGAATATTATTTAAAGCAGCCATGGCTCAAATCGACATAGATTTGAAGTCTCCATGTATGGAGATTTTCATTCAAGGACATAGTGATGAAATCCTAGCATAATGATAGAGTGTTTTTGATACATGGCTAACAACAAACACCTGTAGATATGCTCTGTTAGCTACACTTGAAAGCTTCCACAAGATTTAGTGTGTTACAATTGTACGTCACATTGTCATTTCATATCAAATGAAATTGTATCCAAACACTATCTTAATCTTTGAAGTAAAAAGAACAATATTGTTACACACAAAGGAGAATACGATTATTGTTAATAGATATATCTTTAGTTTAATAATAAATTAAGTAATGGTTAGACGAAAGTGATACTGTAACTTATTTATCTATTACTATGTTGTAAACTTTAAATTTAATTATGTATGTGTTAATTTGAACTGTATTGCAATTTATATAGGATACTGATAAGAGTAATATTAGTCATATAATAATATCAATACAGAAAGAACTTATATTCCATTAAACTTGTATAACAAGGTCAGAAGACAATATATAAGTGACGTTATCATTAAAAATTAAATTAAATTACATTTCTTTTTATACTATAACTGTCATTTTATGTCATTGTCCACATCTGTCTAGATAGAGATTTTAACACATACAATGACGGCAAGGTTGTGTAAAATGCAACAAGCAAGTAAACATGCTATATGCACATTTTAAGCAAATAATTGCATACTTTCTAGCAATTCTTAATCAACTGTAATAATTAATAAACCATAATATACACTACTGTTTATATTGTATGTTAAATGACTACGTCCGGTACCGCTATAATACACCCGAGAGGCGTGACTACAACACCACCGGAACATTACTAGATCCACCGTATTAGAGATACATAAGATGCATAAATAAGAACGATTATATAGATGGTGTATCACTTAAATAACAATCTGCTATTTAATATCATCTATAGTAATTGCTTTGACTTCCACAGTTTGGCATATAAAAGGAAAGATACCGTCAATCTACACGCACTTCTATGTGAACCTGTTGTGGGGCGGAGCTCTGCTCGGATGAATAGTCACAGTATTTACAGAATGTTAATGGTTTCTCTGACCGACCGAGTGACAAATACGTGGTGTCTAACATGTAATATAAATTATCTGAGCTATCCAGATTTATTTGACATGGCAAAAAGTACCTACGTAAAATTTTGGAAGTCAGACATTATCTAGATACTACATTTAAACTAAATTATAAGAGGTATTTTTGAGAATCATGATTATATATATATGTAATTGGTTTCTTAGATTAGTTACTTAATAATATCACAATGGATTCAGCATTTGTGTACACAATACATATATATATATATACGTTTATATAACTAGCTACTTTGGGTTAACGCTTACAAGCAGTGAAAGCTCTCAAAAGAAAAAAACCTTTTTAAACATTGTTCATTGATGCTTCACTCCTATTGGTTTTAGTGTGATGATATATAGCCTATAGCCTTACTGATGAATGTGCTAGCTAACACTGGATGAATTTTTCAAATCGGATCAGTAGTTCCTGAGATTAGCATGTTCAACCAAACAAAGAAACCCCCCAGCTTTATGGTATTAGTATAGATTTTAAAACCCTTTTGGAAATACATAAATCACAATTATTAAAAACACATAATATAGCAGATGAAATCTTTAAGAATAATAAATTGAAGTCTGGTGAAGCTGTGAAGGCCAATCACAGCATGTAAAGAACATTGTGTTGGTTACATAATCAAAATTTCAAAAGAATGTATTTAAAATATGAGACAGTGATAATTGTATTAAAAGATGACAAGAATGTCAAACAGTAGCTATGTATTATCTGGCATATATAAGCACATCCTAATCATCCCAATGCTAGTAGATGAGTAGCAGAAACATTGAGCAATTAAAAAGTAAAATAAGACTCAATCTAGACCATTTGTATATATCAAAAAAAAAAAACTGTGTGTGAACACATACATATATCTATGTACATGTGGGTAGATGTACAAGCATTTCTAAGAAAACAAAAATGCCGGTAATAACCTCAAAAATTAAAATTATACATAAAGTCAGCCCATGTATTTTATACACTGTGTAGTAATTTACATAAAAGGCTATTAAATATTCTTCAATAGAAATAAAGAAACAGACTTATAACTGCTTTAGTAAAAAACTATTTTCATCAATTTCATTAATTACATATGAAACATAAATAAACACTTACCTAATTCTTCTTCTTATAGAATGTGTTTCTTCAACATAAATAGAAAAGCAGTATTTGTATAAACTAAACGTATGAAATATACTTCATAACCGATTTTTAAATTTGGCTTCAAAAATATGAATACAAACATGAAAATTGATAAAACATTTATAAAGCCTACTAGATAGATGTCCTTTGAGAAATACAATGTTTTGCAAGACATTGCTATTAGTGAATAAAATAATGCATATAATATTTTATTGTATACATCTATACTAATATTATAAAGCTGGATGTAGTCCGGTGAAGCTGTTAAGATCTTGCTGGGTCAATAGCGTAGACATTTCGAAAAAAAAAATAAAGCTGAAGAGTTTGTTTGTTTGGTTGAACACGCTAATCTCAAGAACTACCGGTCCGATTTGAAAGTTTCTTTTAGTGTTAGACAGCTCATTTATCGAGGATGGCTATAGGCTACATATCATCAGGTTAAAACCAATAGGAGCGAAGCACTAATGAAGAATGTCTCAAAATCGGGCTATTTTTAGAGCATCCGCTACGTGTCAGTGTCAGTATTATATGCGTTGCCATGGTAACATGATAACATTCTATCGGAAATATTATTAGGGTTTATTTTGTGTTCCTGTTCAAAGTTTATTCTATGTTATTTTTAATTCCAATTTTTGATTATAAGTAGTACGTTGCTATCACAAACATTTTTAAAGTCTATTTTGTGCTGCTATTCTAAAAGGTTAGTAGTAATAATATTCGTTCATCAATAGAGGCGAAGGAATTAATCCATACTGCCAATTCTGAAGTTGTCAATGGGCGCGTTCCGGGAGACGCTCACAACACTCACAACGCCCTTTTCGCCGTTCCACTAGACAACCGCGAGCGTTGCGGTCATGGCGAAAACGTCATTGATGACGTCATAACATACGCTCACGCGAAGCTCACGACGCCCCATGTCTGGACGTGGGTCGACGTGAGCGTTGTCAAAATTGGCGGGATTCTCAATAAAAATGGCGACCGTGAAAATGTCATTACTTGATACGGTATAGGATATTTATATTAAATAACATATTGTATTGAAATACGTAAATGAAATACGTTAATAAAGTTTTGATAATTTTACTTCTTTTGAAAAATGTTGTGAATTCTAAAATTCAATTTACAAATTTATTTATAATTAATTCATGGTAATTTAATATTTTTCATTTAACCAATAAGGTCATTTTTTATGTTTTTATGATAATTAAAATAAAAAAATTGAATTATACATTGTTTCTTTAATATACTTAAATGAATTTCATAATTATATGAATTTACTGTTAAAACTTATAAAGTGTAACTTAACCTCTCAAAGTTTTTGTTTTATTTTTTCTAGATCGCCATTTTTATTATTTATCGGAACGCTCAAAACGCCCACAAATGCGTTCCACTAGCTCTTACGATCGCAACTAGAGATGTGTAACACTGCGCTGCGCCGCGCAACTGCGCCAACTCAGTTCACTGCGCTGAATGTGTTAACTCACTTTTTCAAAATGAGTTGGCGCACAGCGCAAGACCGCGTAATTTGAATATCATTTTTATAGACAGTAACTCTGTCAAGTGTAAATTGAATTAAACTTAAATAATCTTTACTTTCTAGATTTCAATTTACTTTTTTTTCTTCTACTTCTTTAATATATGGCGCCGTGTGTGAACAATACACAATTCTGCCAATGTCATGTAGACACAAAGTGTGTAGATAGTATCATAAATAAAGGTCGATTAAAAAATGAAATTCGAAAACAAAGATAATTAATCTGTGTTCAGCCCGAGTTATAGTATGTTTCTCATAAATATACAAATAGGCTAACCGAAATACATATCGATTAAGAAATATACAATCTGATTAAAGCTTGATTTTGTTAATTTTAATAAATAATGACAAACATGTAAAATAAAAAGGTTTTTATTCACTAAAGACACATAAGGTTATTAGAATATAAGGAAAAAAAAACATCAAAAAGGAAAAATCTGTTTCTTGAACAATTAAAGAATATATGATCTGGAGAATCGTCGCCTAGGCCGCATTCGCAGAGAAAATGGTCCCTAATACTAAATTTAACAAATGCACTGGTGTACAGGTATGACCTAAACGAAGACGACAGATGATAGAAATAACAGCCTTTCTTAGATATGGGAACTTACAAAACCATGGTTTTCGGAGAACTTTATTTTGGACAGAACCGTAAGATTTGCCCTTATTTTATGCCCTTATTTTCTGGAAAAAATCTAATCCTTTTGCAATGTTTCTTCTAATAATCTCGTTTTTGCTAGAGAACATAGATATTCTGGAACATTCAGGAACCAGATTGAACTGCATTCTTTGCACAAGAATTCATTGATTCGTTCCTAGATTTACCGTAATGACACGGAATCCAGGCAATGTTTTGGCCATAATGTTTTATTTTGACAGATAGCAATTTGGCACTGTGTGTAAAACAAATGACGGAATATGCTTAGTATGTTGAAGCCACAGAGTAGTTGAAGCTGTGAAGGCCCGTCAGGCCAATAGCGTAGTCAGTTTGAAAAAAAAATTGAATATGTTTACGTTCGAAAATCAAAACGTTTGAACTATAATCGTTTCTGTGGGACCTAGTTGAAAGAAAAACATGGATGATTTATTTTAATTTGTTATTGTATTTACTGTACAAAAGGGCTGTTATTTTGTGTTTTAAAATGAAAGGAAGTAACAAAGGCAAAAAATCATGGAGGTACATCATTCTTGGACATGCCAAACATATACACATAACACGCACAATATACGAATGAACATAGTCAAGTGTCATCATAACCGATATTATTCATTCTTTCACTCACTCGATAAGCGAACAATGAGCCAACGCAGTTTGTGCGCAGTAGTCCGGTGAAGCTGTTAAGACTTTATATAAGGTACTCTGTTGTTAAGACCTTGCTAGGTCAATAACGAAGTTAAGTCGAAAAAAAATGTTTGCGCGCTGTTTGCTGTTTGCGCTAAGTACCTGTGAGTAAGTACTGTAAGTACGTGCAGATGGCGCGCATTACGTAGCTTACTCGGCTTATTTACATTTTGTTGTTATTTCGTCATGGCGCAATTTTGAATTAGCGCAGTGAGCCGGCGCAGTTAACTGCGCCTGAGTTACTGAGTTAGCGCAACGATTTTCGCTGAGTTACCCATGTCTAATCGCAACGCTCGCGAACTAGTGGAACGGGAAAACTCGCGGTCGTGAGCGTGAGCGTTGTAAGCTACTACCGGAACGCAGTCTATATAGGTAGTTCTTATGCATTCTCTACCCAGTTTTCTTCTATGTCTAAGTTAATGTAAAGGTATAAGCGCCAAATCTTCTATATAATATTTCGTAAATTTTTATCTTCTTAATTTTCAAGACCCCAGAATACATGCTCCATGGTATTATTTTTCATACATTTCACTTATGCACAATAAACAAACTATATTACATAAAACGCCGCCACTTTAACACAATATAGAGTCAAATAATACAAGATTATGAATAAAATACAAAATCCCCTACATAACAAATTGAAATACTGCCAAAAACTCCTCAAAAAGTTTATTCTACGTTAGTTTTGTTCCGAATTTTTGGTTTGTGATATATTATGTATTATAAGAATAAAGTGTGTGTATTTAATATTGGAATAAATACTTTTTGATGAATACATACGAGGGCGGTCTGAAAAGTTTCCGACCTCAACTTGAAAATGGCAACACTCGTCAATAAAAGTCAGGGAATATAGTTGTGCATCTTTTGACAGTAACACACCAAAGTTTCAGCCATTTTGGACGCGCAGTTTTTATTTGACAGTCCTTTGAGTGAGCCGAAGTGAGTATTTTTGTGAAAATGGAAAAAATCGAGTATCGAGCAGTCATAAAATATTTGTTTTTGAAAGGGAATACGCCTACGCAAATCAAAGATGAGTTAAACTCTGTATACGGGGCCTCTTCACCTTCATTTACCACAGTGAAATTTTGGGCAGCTGAATTTAAACGTGGCCGTAAGAGCTTGGTAGATGATGAACGTCCAGGACGTCCAAAAATTGTAACGACTGACGATAACATCGATAAAATTCACCAAATGGTGTTAGATGACCGCCGAATTAAAGTGAGAGAGATAGCAGAGGCAATGAAGATGTCCAAAGAACGTGTTTGTCACATATTAAATCAAGATTTAGGTATGAGAAAGCTGTCCGCGCGTTGGGTGCCGCGTTTGCTAACTTTAGACCAAAAACGTGTTCGAATGAACATTTCCAATGCTCTGTTGGCACAGTTTAGGCGCAATAAATCCGAGTTTTGGCGCCGATTAATTACTGTAGATGAAACTTGGATACATCACTATACGCCTGAAACAAAAACACAGTCGAAACAGTGGACTGCAAAGGGGGAACCGGCTCCAAAAAAAGCAAAATCTGTTTTTTCGGCTGGGAAAGTGATGGCGACTGTTTTTTGGGATAGTCATGGAGTTGTCCTAATTGATTATCTTCAAAAAGGGAAAACCATTACAGGAGCATACTACGCATCATTACTTGACAAGCTGAAGGCAGAAATTGCGGATAAACGGCCACATTTGCAAAAAAAGAAAATCCTGTTTCACCAAGACAACGCCCCGTCTCACACCTCAACAGTTGCCATGGCGAAAATCCACGAATTACGGTTCGAACTGCTTGACCATCCCCCTTATTCACCAGATCTAGCCCCAAGCCACTTCTTTCTGTTCCCTCAGCTAAAAACTGCACTCGGAGGACAAAGATTTTTGTCAAATGAGGAGGTAATCACCTTCGTGAACAACCATTTTGCAGAGAAGAACGCCGAGTACTATTTGGACGGATTAAAGAGATGGGAGCATCGCTGGGAGAAGTGTATAGAGTCACAAGGAGACTATGTTGAAAAATAAAAATAAATTTTATGATAAAAATTCTTGTGTCTATGTTAGGTCGGAAACTTTTCAGACCACCCTCGTATATCTGCGGTGCTACAAATATCAACATCTTTTTTTAAATTCTATCGATATGTCTGTTTGTTTATTTGTTCCGGGTAATCTCCGAAATGGCTGGACCAATTTGAACGGTTTTTTTTCCTAGAAATGACTACGCTATGGACCTAGCAAGGTCTTAACAGCTTCAACGGACTGCAAGTAATATTTTAACGGGAATTTTACGGGCAAATGACTAACTAATTAGCTGTTTTATTTTAAGCTAGCGAGTTCAGCAGACGATACCCGCTCTAATAATAAGACAAACTATACCTAAACCTTGCCCAAAAATCATTTTAAATATTGGTTAAAACGGCATGAAGATGCGTTTTTGATCTTATCGCGAACAGACATATAGACAGACGTGAAACACGACTTTGTTGACACTATGTTGTGATGAACTGTTATCCGTGCTTTCGTATGTGTGAAATTGACCAAAAAAATTTTTTTTGCACTGTAAACATGCGCGTGTTACGTACATTGTACTGGACTCCAAGAATAAATATAATTGAAAGTCATATGTTTATATGTGATTTAAATTATAACAAGGTATATTAATAACTTGATTATATCAACAATATGGACATATTATATCTATATAATAAAAGATTGAACACATATTGTTCGATAATGTATAGCTTAATATTTTCATTACTTTCTTATATAGTGTAAGTGAGCACTGAGGGTGATACATAGATAGTAGTTTAAAGTTCCAGCTATGTGGCTAATGATAAATCCCATCCCATTCGATACACTATTATTATTCACATATATAATGTACATGTTACCTGTTACTGTAGATGATGTGCGTGTGATACTTACAAATATTTTTGAAAGAGTGTTATTGTTATTTACACATCTAATAACAATTTTAAATTTATTTAATACATTCAAAAAACGCGTGTGGAGCCGCGGGTAACAGCTAGTCTATTATAAAAGTACTGTGTATGAGTTTTCAAAGTATATACGTTCAAAAGTCAAATGTCAAATACTGGAAATACGTATACTATATTACAACCGATGTCTCCTGTCCTCGCATGGGTCGAATGTACTAGTGTGGTGTTATAAGTGTCTAGAGGCTTTCGATAATAGTAGTCCGGTGAAGCTGTTAAGACCTTGCTGGGTCAATAGCGTAGTCAGTTCGAAAAAAAAGGCTTTAGATACATGATTCATAACTACGATAACTATATTTGATCAAAGAATTAGAAGCTACATTAAAATCTTCAAATTTTAATTGGTGCTAATAATTGTAAATCTGTGACATCTTCTAAAACGTTCAATGAAATAATATATCGCAGAAGATAGTTTTCATCAACATGAAGTAATTAAATTACATAATTAATTAATGAAATATATATATTTCTCAAAATAGGTTTATTAAAAATTTGCAACACTAATATTTCAGCTATTCCGTTTTATCCAGAAAAGTACTAGAACTTTATATAACATTAATTTATTTATTATTTTTCCTATTAACTACTGAGATAAATCTAATGTAATAAAATGTTTCCCAAAATTAATGTGGGTTATTTAATGATTAAAATTATTAAATTTATTACATAACTTAAACTTAAGTCTATTTCTTTTCACGTATTTTGGCAATGAAAAAAAAAAAACATTGAGATGAGGTCACTAGCTGTATTTGTGACGATTTGTCAAAATAATTGGCTGAACTTTTCTTGCTGTTTGTAAAATTATTTGTAAAAATGGGTCTGTTCGGCAAATCTCCAGAAAGAAATCCAAAAGAAATGGTAACTTTAAACTTCTGAATGTCAATAGATGTCATACAATATGTGAGCAAAATAACATAATGAAAATATTACAGGTAAACGAATGGTCGCATAAACTACGCAAAGAAGGCTATAATTTGGACAGACAAATTAGAGGTGATTTTTTAAAAGATTAAAATTATCCTTGTTTACTTTGAATTAACATATACTTATAAATAATGCTGGCTTGTTAAATCTTTTAGGTATACAGCGCGAAGAAGAAAAAATCAAGAGATCTCTCAAAGAAGCCGCAGCTAAAAATGATAAACAAGTGTGTACAATTTTAGCAAAAGAAATAATTCGATCAAGGAAAGCAATAAGTAAAATATACACCAGCAAAGCACACCTTAACTCTGTTCAGATGCAAATGAAAAATCAATTGGGTATATATATTAATTATTATAGAAGTTTCTTTAACAATTGGGTATGTAAAATTTTTAGTTAACAGTTAAAATGTATGTATTATGTTGATTTCTTACCTATATGTATGTTGAGTGAACATACAAGATATGAACAAGAAAGAATTTATTCTATAGAGAGGACTTTCTCATGTGTCTTCATATTGATGATATGATCTTTTGTTTTCATAATAATTATACATTTACACATATTTGATATATTTTTCTGACAAGATACATATAGAAGTTGTTTAAGCATGCATGCTTGGTACATATTCATGTTTCAATAACTCATATATATATATATATCTAGATAGCTTAGGTTAGCTTAGATAGTTCGGGATTTTTGTACAAAAAAGGTGACAGCCCAAGCTGAGGTATGCCGTGCACTCTTGAGTTACTTGCCCAAACATCCCAAATCAGCTGAGTGCCTTCAGTGCTCGCCTCAATAGTTCGGTTAAGCTGTGAAAATGTTTAACTAAGTTTTTGCTTATTATTTTATAGCAACCTTAAGAGTGGCTGGGGCACTACAGAAATCAACAGAGGTATGGCACTACCATAAAGTAACTTTATAAGTTTGAAATATTTTTGTTTATTTCAAATTTAAAGTATATACTAATATTTTCGGACTGGGTAAAAAATTTAGTACACTTATTATAGCTATAAACAACAACTATCTAAAATCAGTGTACATCATCAACAAAGCTTATAAATATACTACTTGATTCTGAAATATATTAAATAGAAGGAGTCACTATAGTAAATATTATACTGTGTTATCTATACTAATATTATAAAGAGGTAAAGTTTGTGATGTTGTAGAAGGTAATATCAGGAACTACTGGTCCGATTTGAAAAATTCTTTCAATGTTATATAGCTCATTTATGAAGGTTGGTTATAGGGTATATATCATCACGCTAACATCAATAGGAGTGAAGCACCAATGAAGAATGTTTCGATATCAGGTTTTTTTTTCATCTTGGGAGTTTCCGCTATGTGTTAGAGTTAGGCCAAAGTATCTATTTCATGCAAAGGAAGTGGAGGGCAGAGGCTAGTTAAATATAAAACAGAAAAATGTATACATTATTATTACTCTCAAGTAGTATGTAGGAATATTTTTACAAACTAACATTTCAAAATTGTATAAATTTCAAATGGTAAAGTTTATATTATTATGGTTTTGTGTTATAAGGTGATGCAAGCTATGCAAGCCTTATTAAGGTTGCCAGAAATTGCTGCAACCATGCAAGAGCTAAGTAAAGAGATGATGCGTGCAGGCATTATTGAAGAGATGTTAGATGAAACCATGTCTAGTGTTGAAGATGAAGAGGAATTGGAGGAGGCAGCTCAAAGTGAGGTAGACAAGGTAGGTTGTGGATATTTAATTAATTTGTATCTATTACATTGTGTGTTACACGTGTTTTGTTGTTGGTGTAGCCAGGCTCAAGCTATTACTGATTACAGTACGAATGGATCGGCTTGCTCGAGATAGTACCACCCTCTCACAGTAAACCGACGTGAAGTAACAATGCTTGCATTGTTGCGTTATGTTTAGTCAGTGAGAGTGCCTAAGGCCATCTTCCCTCCCCTGCCGCCCTTGCTCCCTATCCATCCTACCTCTTAAACACAGGCTGGTAACGCACTTGCAACTCCGCTGGTGTTGCTAGTGTCTATGGACAGCAGTGATCACTTAAGACCAGGTGACTCGCGTGTTGGTTTGCCTCCTATGACAAAAAAAAAACTATACATTACTTACATGGCTTTCATAACATTTCAAATGTAAGAGTTAATTCTTATACACTATATAATTCTTTTGTACACACTATAATGTACAATATGACAAGGTCTAGAACATGTTATGCACTTAAATTGAGTACTTAACCTTTCGACCTGGTTACACAGGCCCTAATGACAATAATCATGTTAAGGCATATTGCAGAAATCACCTTCACTAATAAAGAGACGCCTCTTTACATCACTCAGCTTGTCACCATAACCTGTGTAATCAAGCTAAAATGTTGAGTATTAAACGTTAACGTATAATGGATTCTAGACTAATAAATCATATTACTCTAATGTAGTTCTAGTTTATATGTATACTACAAACATATTATAGTACAGAAAAGCCGAATAATTCTAAAATTTGTAATGTAATGTAATGTCCTAACAAACATATTTTTGTGCACTTAAATCGCAAACCTGACTAAACCTTAACGGTGTTATTACAAAAAAGTTAAACGCTTGCTTTAAAAAGTTTACGTTTTAGATGTATCGCGCTAGCGGTATGTTTCGCCATCTTGCTTTTCTACTGTCTCGCTTTGGTTACATTAGGTTACACTTGCCAAAAAAGGATAACGCAAACATGCCTTGGGCGAATGCGGTGCATTTCGTACGAAACCTGTTTTAAACCAAGTATTTAACTTTTTTGTAATAACACCGTAAGAGTTGCTTAAGGAATCCACACTGCCCCATATTAGTATTACATTGCACCCTTGCGACGTTGGGGCGGGTTGCTAGTTTGTTGTAACTTTTAGTCAAAATAAAGACTCTGATATAGGAAATAATCATTTCTGATTCAGGTATTGTGGGAGCTGACACAGGGCAAACTGGGCGAGGCACCAGCACCACCCACAGCTGTTGGCGCACCCACAACAAGCAAGGAAGAAGAGGTGGCTGAACCAGATGAAAATGAGCTTGACGAGATGCAGACTAGACTTCAAGCTCTAAGGTCTTAGCTGTAGTGATCTCATTTGAGTCGTGATTGGTGAGTCAGTACTAACTAAATATTATTAAAATAGTTTATAGCAGTGTTTCCCAACCTTTTTTAGGCTATACCCCATGTTAAAATTTCTAAAATTTTTATGGCCCCCACTCATACATAATTTTTAATCTTGTTTTCTTCCCTTAAAAAATATAAATGATAAGTTTTAGGAAAAAATCACTATGAAATTGTTAGCAAAACATCGTAAGTAAAATTTCAAAATATATAATGTAAAACTTACTTGACTTGACGAGTCTAATAACCCAGATTATATTTTGCTAATGTTGAACGAAATTATACTTAATTTGCTTCTCTTGTTAAATTAGTCACCGATATCTAGCATTGCATTTAAATAACCCAAAGCGAAAGGTTTAAAGTCGTGTCGAGTCCATTTTTAAATTGCCCCCTTGTGGGGCGTGAACCCCACGTTGGGAAACACTGGATTATAGTATATTGTTGTATTAAGCACTACCTTTGCACAGGTGTACTAATGAAGAAAATGATACCAAATCTTCCTCTTACAGTACCACTAAATATTGATACAACATAACAACCAAATATCGGTCTGTCAATGGTGTCAGTAGGTTTCAATATATTTACAAGATTTTATAATCAAATAAACTTGTTTAAAAGCATTATGATGTTTATAACTAAGGATTAGCGGTTACTGTATTCGAGAATGTGGCTTAAAGGACGGAACAACTGTGATTACATATTTTTAAATTGTGCTAAGATTTTGTGGTCTATGATCTTTTTGTTTTTTATATTCGCCATTCTATTACCATTATAAGCTCAAATATTGCTGCAAATAACAACTTAGTCCTAGAATGTTTGTAGCTATTTGTTAAACAGAATAAAATTTTGCAACAAAGTGTTTTGGTGTATTTTGGTCAGTTAATAAATATATTTTGTATGCTTTACATATGCAGATTTTGAGATACTCTTTTCTGGATAGTTAACAAAAAACAAGAAAAACTGTTTAAGACATTCTCCATCGTTTATAATTCTATCCATGTGACACCGGGAAAATAGTGTGCGTACAAATGTTGCCAGTAAAAAAAGTTTTCTAACTGTAATGATGGAAAGCAAGCTCTTGCATTACATATATTTGTTTTGAGTGCCCACGTTTGGAAATAAGTTGTTTGTTAGGTCAAAATTATTTAATTTCTGTATTACAATAAATTTATTTATTTAACACAAGTGATTCTCGAAGTATTATCTTGATATAACTCAATCAAAATGTGCTAATTTGCACATAATAAGTGGGCGACTTGAAAATAAACCTTACGAAATGTACGCAACCGTTTGATATCATCATTTCCCGCGATAAAGAAGTCCTTAAGTAATAGATCTTGCTACATAATTCCAAGCTGATTACTATTAATTTAATTTCTATTGCACATCATTATACAAACACACTATAAAACATGTCAAGCTATGTAATTAGTACAAAGAGCAGCTTTATTGCTAATAGGCTTTATGCTCTTCAAGCCAACATTTAGATGGATTATTCCATGAAGTAGAAAAAAATGTTTGTTTTTTTTTTCAGAAATCTGAATATATGAGATCTTAGTGGACACACATAACAAGCTGGCTACGAAGCACTCTCGGATGCCTTAAGATTTTGTAAATAATTATTAATTTTACAATCGTTGTATTCTATTAAGTTTATATTAAACTAACACATACTAGAGTTCACATTTCATATGCACTTTAATATTGTGCTTTTCATTGTAGATTAAATAATGTAGTGCTATAGTTTTTAAGCAGTTGGGACCTGCTTATAGACGATTTTAAATGGTATATACTTATTTCTTGCATTTAAAAGGATAAGATGTATATTTTTGAAGAAAGAAGAATAAATTTGAGGAATGAATTTTCACTGTTTAATGAAATCCCTGTCGAAATAAGGTTTTGAAATGTGTACTCAAACTAAAACTAAAGAAGTTTAAAAAGTTGCAATAAATTATTTTCTAACACTAAATTGTTTTATTTATGCTCCTTATTGTGAACATTCAATACATTCATGCAGGTTGAAGACTAGTTAAATGTGAGGAAAAATATAGGACTAGGTATGTAAAATAAATTCATTTTTTATTTTTGCCCTATTTCATGTATTTATTTATCAAATCCAACAAAGTAGATCAACAATAGATTAGAAAAAAACTAAAAACTACACCACCAGACACCTAAATTAAAAGAATTTCACAGTTAAGATTTGCAAGTGTCTGAAATTTAAGGAAATTTCTTCAATTATATAAATCTGTAATGAGGAAATGAATAAGAACATCTCCGTCCTGTGTTTGTCAGCCGATTCTCTATTATTTAATTATTCAGCTAGTCCATATGTAGTTTTTACTGTTTCTTTATTATCCGGTTAATTATGTAATTTTTATTGTCTGTTTATTTTCATTTCTAAATCAAGTATACGGCTTAAGTGCACGCTTAAATCAAGCGAGTTCAGCAGGGCGGAACGTGCGTCGTTCGTGTCAAAAAGATCTTGGAGTGCCGTGTATTGGTCTTTATATTTTATCCATAATCTTGTGTTATATGACTCTATATTGTGTAATGTTGGTGGTTTTTTTTTTAAATGACTACGCTATTGACCCAGCTAGGTCTTATGAGGTTCACCGGACTACTAAGGCGAGCGCTTATGGCACTCAGCCGCTAATGTTGGTGGTGCTTTACGTAATGTACACTCATCAAAAAAGTCTAAGCAACATGTACTAATTTAAATTTTAGGATGGTTCTTCACGTTATAATGTTGTATTTTATTTTTAAAATAATATCTTTAGGGTTCCATGATGTAAAAAAATTTTTACAAAAAAAATTGAACCGACTTCGATATAAAAAACTTATAATGCACTGAAAAGTGAAAAATAAATATATCATTAATATAATCAAATTAAATAAAATATATGAATTTTTGCGCTACCTAGAAAAATACTGGAAGTCGGTGCCAACCGAAATTTCAATGTTGTTGCTGGTAAAAAAATATATTACATTATTTATTTATTTATTATACAGATATATATCAGGACCGTGAGAGTGGACTTCGTACCTATGTCGATATGATTTTCGGTTGGCACCGACTTCCAGTTTTTTTCTAGGTAGCGCAAAAATTCATATATTTTATTTAATTTGATTATATTAATGATATATTTATTTTTCACTTTTCAGTGCATTATAAGTTTTTTATATCGAAGTCGGTTCAATTTTTTTTGTAAAAATTTTTATTTTTCCATTTTTAGTGTATATAAATATATTTTACATGGTTTTAATTAATTATAAAGTAAGTAAGGTTTAGTGGTTTTATGAATCTTAATCTATTAATGCTTCCGCAACGCTTACGCTCTTACTTTGATCATAGCTCCGGTCTTTTTGATAACAGTTGTATTTTATGTGAAGTGAACAACAAATAAAGGTGAAATTCGTTCATAGTGATGGTAATTAGACTTCTAGTAGCTAGGCTAGCTAGTAGACTACCTATATATAAGCGGCTACCTGTATACTTGTAATGTTTGTAATAATACCGAGAGGTCTGAACAATAACTTGGTTGTTCCAAGTTTTCATTAAAATTAGTTTGTGGGGAAGTTCATTTATTCATATAAGCTTTATTCATCCCTTTATTTTCAACCCTTATAGTTGGATTTTTTTTATGTTCAAGAACACCATTCCCAGTTATCAAATTTCAAATAAAATTGTTGAAATCACTTTCAAGTACACGAAAATACGTAGACACGAACTGGGTGAAAATCAAATAAACGATATTAATTTGACTTGACCTTATTCGAAGCTTACTTATGAGATAGGCACTTCCGTTTCCCGCCAGCATGCCCACTTTTGACAGTAAATATCACTAACTTCCGGTCAAATACCTTACACGTGTCTCGCCCCACCATGGCAGAGAGGTGTATTTAGAGCGACGCCGTCTTTCAACTTCATTGGCGTCTTGTTCCCCGCCGAGAACAAACGTGCAAGTGAAATACTTGCACAAAAGTGAAAAATATTTGTAGAAAAAATTTAATTTTTTAATTTTATAGTCTGATTAATATTTCCAGAAAATATTGTATTTCTGTTTTTCAAGTATATGAAAGAGTGTTAATATGTTCCTGGAAGGATTGGTAAAAAGTATTGTAAGGCCGCGTAAGTAGCTACTTACATATTAACCTATTGCTGTTACTGAGGAACAATATAACGATACCTTTCGTTGAAAAACTATCACGTGAGTACAAGTTCGATCACGTGAGTACAAGCTAAGTCTGTTTTAAGAACTGACTATTTTATTTAGTGTTAATAACAGTTTTTATGCGAACGGGTTACCCCGTTCGAATTTATTTTTAATTTCCGGTCATTTTATGAAGTGCTGCTCTTTTATAAAATATTATCATAGTTTTTATTGCCTAATATACCGATTGTTTATATACATATATTGTGTGTATGCATACATCTCACATTATATATATATATTTTTTTTTTTTCTCGAATGTGGAAATAAGTGGTGTTAGTGAAAATTAAAATTTCCTGTTAATGTTATGTAGTTACCTCGAGTGGTACTGAAAATCCACCTTTCCCCTAAATAAAAGGGGGGGGGGGTAAATGTGTACGCCGCAGTATATATCGTTATATAAATATCCAATATATGATATATCGAAGTACAACCCTCTACAAATTGCAAGCAGCAGTGGTAAGCATTATTATTTCGAAACCATGTTCACTGAATATTCAGATCTTGGTATACCTGCGAAGGAGCCATGCTGCATTATATTATCTTGTTTTACTCTTAAATGTTTTTAATGAATTTTTATTAGCTGTAAGACCCACGACAGTTTATTTTAAATCAATTGATTTAAATTAATTAATATACGCTTATTTTAGCACTTCTTCTTCTACTTGTGGTGATACTAGCTCGTAGTCGCTGATAATGGATTTTGATTGTTGTCGGATTGAGAAAAGCAATAGTAATGATCAAGTATGCAAAATTCTACCAACTATCATCAGACGAAGAAGCTCGTGAGCACTATGCACGCTAGTGGAATCTCAATACCTCTGGCCTGTCTTCAGAGCGTGACCCCTCGGGCTCGCGGATAGAAGTTTCTCCTCGAGCGAGCACGTAATGTCTCCAGTGAGTGAGTTGGCAGGCTTATTCAGTTTCTTTGAACAGGAGAACATCAGTGCAGGATCACGGCGATTATATAAATAACCTGCGTAGGGTTATTCCGATGGTTATTGGTGCCAGATCACGGCTAAACCCGCGTAGGGTTATTACGAGTATCTGTGCAAGATCACGGAGATTATGTAAATAACCTGCGTAGGGTTATTCCGACGGTTATTGGTGCTGGATCACGGCTAATATATCGCGTAAGGTTATTACGAGTGTCGGATGATTATTACGAGTGTCGGATGATTATTACGAGTGTCGGATGATTATTACGAGTGTCGGATGATTATTACGAGTATCGGTGCAAGATCACATCGATTATATAAATAACCTGCGTAGGGTTATTCCGACGGGTATTGGTGCTGGATCACTGCTATTTAACTCTAATTATGTAACGATCCCGCTGAGGGGTCGTCAGTGTCTCCGCGTAGGAACACGTTAATCACATAATAAGCCCGCGCAGGGCTTTCAGTCAGTGCGTCTTGCCGTCTTGCTCAAGTGCGTCTGCTCAGGAGTACGTGCATCACATAACTAGCCCACGCAGGACTATACGGTGCCTCTGCGCAAGAGCACGTTAATCACGTAACTAGCCCGCACAGGGCTATTCAGTGCCTCTGCGCAAGAGCACGCTAATCACA
>JACEII010000032.1:4831025-4961099 GCA_014332785.1 Antheraea mylitta
CCGCACAGGGCTATTCAGTGCCTCTGCGCAAGAGCACGCTAATCACATAACTAACCCGCGCAGGGCTATTTAGTGCCTGCGCAAGAGCACACTAATCACGTAACTAGTCCGCACAGGGCTATTCAGTGCCTCTGCGCAAGAGCACACTAATCACGTAATTAGCCCGCGCAGGGCTATTCAGTGCCTCTGCACAGGATCACGCGAAGCATATAACTAGCCCTCGCAGGGCTTTCAGTGCCTCTGCACAGGAACACCGAAGCATATAACTAGTCCTCGCAGGGCTGTTCGGTGGCTCCTCGGTGCCTCCACGCAGGAGCACACGGATGATGACTGATGACTAGCAGTAACTAGCACTTAGCCCACGCAGGGCTATTCGGTGCCTCCATGCAGGGGCACGCGAATCATGTGTCTATCCCTCGCCTCGCAGAGCTATTCGGTGCCTTCACGCAGGAGCACGCGAATCGTGTATCAATCCCTCGCAGAGCTATTCTGTGCCTTCACGCAGGAGCACGCAAATAATGTATTCCCTTGCAGAGCTATTCGGTGTCTTCACACAGGAGCACGCGGATCAAGTAACTAGCCCGCGCAGAGCTATTCCATGCCTATTTAGTGCCTCTGTGCAGTGCAGAAGCACGCAAATCGTTTAACGATACGCAGTTTGTTCAGTGTCTCCTCACAGGAACACGCGTATTTTTGAATCAAATTTCGTTGGATTATTCGGTGTACGTGAATTACGGAAGCAACCCTCGTAGCGTTAGTCTGTGGTTCTTCGTAGGACACACAAATTATATAATGAACCTTCGAAGGGTTATTTGAAACCTCCTCGCGGGATTGCACATATCATAAAGGATAGTAGATAACAGCGCGCAGGAGTAGTTCATACTAGGAAGCCAGACCACCTAAAGCTATACAATAATATAGTAATGATGTGACCTGTCCCCAGGGTGAACGTACGTCTATCGCCAAGTTAGGATATGTTAGTAAATTTACGTGGACGTGAAATGTGGAGGAATGGATCTCGGAAAAATGGACTGTTGTCTTTTAGCAGTTTTGTTATAACCGATAACGGTTAGGAGTAGATAGGATGATAGGAATTTTTGCAGGAACGCAAATCGTTCCGATAACTGTATGGCTGTTTAATCGGTGTAACCTCGTGTGTGATCATACATTGCTTCTGGACGGTCGATCTCACAGGGTGCAGCAAGGTTTTTCTTGTTTTTGTGGTTGTCGGAAGTTTTCTCATGTGGTATAGGAAGTGGCCTAATGCTTATAGGCATCGCTACTCTGTAACTTCTAGTCGCATCAAGGGCGCATATTCTGCTTAAATAGGCGCTGTGAAGACTCCCGGTAAAAGCATGAGTAGTTGGAAGTAACCAGCATTGGTTGTTAAGCAGAAGCATCTACTAATCGAATTATATTAAATCGAAGGTTTAATACTCTGTATTTTAAGCAGTCTCGAATAGCTTCGAAGGTCTAACTGTTCACATTTCGAAGGTTTAACTGTTCACATTTACAAAGTATTTTGGCTACTGTGGTACATAAAGACTATTACTCAGTGTTCTAGTAAAGTCTCAAGAGTTTGCATAGCTTCAAAGAATCTTATAGGTTCTATGTAACGCCCTCGTAGGGTTGCTGACTAACATAGTAAGGTCATGCCTCTAATTAATTGATTGCAGCGAAAATTTTGAGCCAACATGTGGAAATGGTCGATCAAATGTTGTACCGAATAACCCAAAGTAACAGTGCCGCTAAGCAGTCAAGGTTGTCTCTTACGTAAGTTCGCTTAACTAGTTCGATGAGGCAGCATGAGAGCGATGCGTCTGTTACCTGTAGTGGGTTGAGGGCGACGGGGGCCGAGGCGCAGAGTCGCAAACGCCTTGCAGTCCGCGAGGTGACGCTGCAAGCGCTTTCTAGCCTCGAGGCCAACAATCACATCACTCGCCACATAAATAAGGTACCTCTTTAGTAAAACCATTTCGTTCGGCTTTGAACATAACGGCAGGAACAGAAATTTCTATATTACTGTATGGTGTCGCACACGCTTTTTGTGAGAATCATTTCGAATTGGTTATATGATGAGTAGTTTGTCTTGGAGTCGTAATTTAAGTTTGCTATCAAAACTTTTAGACCAAGAGAGTGCTTCTAGAAGGGCTTTGTCAACAATATTTGCTCAAAATATAGGCTACTGGAAATTTTGGTTGAAAACTAGTTTTTTGCGCTTACTTTGCCAAAATTCTTCCAAGCCATAAAAATGTAATATATTTTTTGATGCTAGTATAAATCTTTGGTTATTTTAACCAAACCCAGTGATTTTTACATACAGCAGTTGTCTTTGATATCACTTAGGGTGTTTTTAGACGGTTAATGTTTTAGTTTCGTACTACTAGTTAGCACTAGAGATCATTGACAGCTCTTAAGCTGTAAAACTTTTTCAAATAGGAATGTGTAAAACTTATTTTAAATATCTTGGTATACCGATTCAGTGGAGATGCAAAGCACATTGCCAGTATTACTACTCGAGTAGTAGCTTTATCTCTATCAGATATGTTTATACGCACGTAACTGGTCTTATTTTAGGTAAAATTCTTTATAATAGTGATAGTGAACCAAATCGTTTCTCGTATCGTGTTTTAAAATCTACGGCGGTGAATACCGAATCCTTACGTAACTAAGACTAAAGGCAATTAAGAAACCATACCATAGTTTCTTATGGCATAGTTATACATTTTGTTTTGGTATGATTATATACTGAAATGTGGTAAACGTTCTAGTTCACAGGCATCTTTCAGAGGGAATTGCCTTCTTGACTATATAGGCCTTATTCAGAATTGATAGTACCTCTGTAACTAAATCATCTTGGACTAACGTGCTAACTTTAATGCTTGTGTAATCAAGATTCCCATATGAATCTTGGCTTATCTAGATCACATTGGCGTCGGTGTCTCTACCACCACCAGGCGATAACAAACAAGTCTCATAAGTAAGCTTCGAATAAGGTCAAGTCAAATTAATAGAAGCGTTTTACCTTACAATAAAACGCATATTAATTTACTTACCTTATTCGAAGCTTAATATTTTAAATTCTGCCTGGTATTATTATTCGACTCAATGAAGTTGAAAGACGGCGTCGCTCTAAATACACCTCTCTGCCATGGTGGGGCGAGACACGTGTAAGGTATTTGACCGGAAGTTAGTGATATTTACTGTCAAAAGTGGGCATGCTGGCGGGAAACGGAAGTGCCTATCTCATAAGTAAGCTTCGAATAAGGTAAGTAAATTAATATGCGTTTTATTGTAAGGTAAAACGCTTCTATTTAACCCTCGTAGGGGTTGAATATTTTATTCAAATTTATATGGGACCACCTTAGAGTATAGCCAAATCAAACAAAAAAAGAATCATTAAAATCGGTTCACAATTGACGGAGATATCGATTAACATACATAAAAAAAAAAATACATACACCCGAACATATAACCTCCTTCTTTTTCGAAGTCGGTTAAAAATAACAGCTGTTGTCTTTATAAGTTCTTTTAATAACAGAAATATACTTTAGAAACTAAGATATCATAAGAAACTAAACTTTTTTTTACAAAATGAAATTTCTAATGAAAATGTATTTATTGTGAAAGAATAGAACAATTTAATACAAGGTATGGTCTCCTCTGCTATTAAGAACTTGTCGGCAACGATTATTCATTGAATTAATGAGACTCCCAATGGAACTGTAGCAAATCCTTCAGGTGTTGGGTTGTTGTCGCTTCGTCCAAGTCCTTCAAAACACTTCTCTGGAGCATATCATGCGTTTCCAATAATATAAAGTACTCTGTGATCATGCGTGCTCGACGGGGCTGAGATCTGGCGATTGTGCAGGCCAGGGCAATACCCGGATGTTTTTTTTTTTTATACTATTGGCGGCAAACGAACATGCGGGTCACCTGATGATAAGTGATCACCGCCGTCCATGGACACCTGTGACACCAGAAGAATCACAAATGCCGTTGCCGGCCTTTACCCGGATGTTCTCCGTTGCAAAGTATTCACTGGTTTGCCGAGCTGTATGTGAACGCGCATTGTCATGCATTAACCTAAAATCAGAGCCAAAGGTTTATGCAAATGGGTAGACATAAGGTCTGAGAATATCCTCAATGTAATTTTCAGCATTCATGTTTCCATTTACAAAAACGAGCTCAGTTCGCCTGTTCTTCATAATACCCGCCCATAACATAACTGTTGAGCCGCTGTATCGATGAACTTCCTGTAGGCACCTGAGCCTTTCAGTATTTCCGGGCTGACGATACACTCGCACCCTTCTTGTATCAGGCTTAAACCCGAATCGCGACTCATCGGAAAACATAATTTTATCCCATTGTTCCTCGGTCCATATTATGCGTTCTCTACACCATTCATATCGACAAGCGCGATTCCCGTGACGTATCGGTGGGCACCTGATTGAGCGTCGAGCTCGTAGGCCGTACTCATGCAGTCGATTTCACACAGTTTGAGGACTTACATCAACACCACTTGAAATTTGTAGCCTCAAACTTATCTCTTGAGCGGTTAACATCGGCTGGCGTCTTGCAGTCAGTTGTATGTACCGGTCTTGCCGAGTGGTTGTTTTTATGATGATTAAAATAAAAAAAATGTATTATACATTGTTTCTTCAATATACAGGGTGGGCCATTGATTAGTTTACATTTAAATTTGATTTCCCGCGCAAACCCAAGCAGCGTGGGGTGCGAGGAGGGGTCAAACGGCTAGCTCGTTTCTCGGAAATTTAGTCGCCATGGATCGGTTCACAGGCCCGCAGCGCCCATTTTGCGTTAAGCAGTTTTATTTAAACAATGGTTCGCTCATTATTGGAAGGCGCTTGTTTCGGGTTGAGTACGACTTACACGACTTAAATCAGTGTCCGAGTACAGTTTTAATAAAGAAATGGGTTAAGAAGTTCGAAGAGACGGGATCGACACTAAATGTGAAGCAAGCCGGTGCCGCGCGGACTTGAAGGAGTAAAGAGAATGTGCTCAGAGTTTCGGCTTCAGTTCGACAAAATCCTGATTTATCGACGCGCAAACGTTCAGCTGAATTAGGAATATCACGCACATCCTTACGCCGTATTTTGAAATCAGATTTAAATTACACCCATACAAGATACAGTTGGTGCAGAAGTTAAAACCTAATGATTTTAATTTACGCAAACTTTATGCGGAAACAATGTTAGAGCGCTTCAGTAACTTCGACAACATCTTGTTTTCTGACGAAGCCCACTTCCACCTCAACGGGCACGTTAATAAACAAAACTGCAGATATTGGAGCAGCGAAAATCCCAAAACTAAGCATCAAAAGCCCCTGCACTCGCCTAAGGTGACTGTATGGGCAGCAATTTCATCTAAAGGAATCATTGGTCCTTACTTCTTTGAGGATTTTTACGGCCGTACGATCACTGTCAACTCTACTGAGTATGTGAAAATGTTACGACTGTTTCTGTCCTCTCAGCTACAGGAATTTGCTGGCTACAATCGGAGAACGTGGTTTCAGCAAGACGGAGCCACTTGCCACACTTCTAATGAGTCCCTGCCGGTCGTTAATTAGATGTTCCCAGAAAAACTGTGGCCACCCAGGAGCCCTGATTTGTCGCCAGCAGATTTCTTTTTATGGGGATATATGAAGCATCGTGTGTACATCCATAAGCCAAGGACACTGCTTGAATTAAAAGCAAAGATTAGAGAAGAGATGTCAGCAATCTCACGGTCTTTGTGCAGAAGAGTATTGGGGAATTTCCGTTCTCGTTTAGAAGAATGCCGAAGTCAGGACGGTCGTCATTTAACCGATATTATTTTTAAAAAGTAAATTCCCGTCCACTGGCTGTCTCATAGGTAAATATTTTTTGAAATAAGTCTTATAGTTTTTTTTCTGTAATTTTTTTAAATGTTAACTAATCACTGGCCCACCCTGTACTTAAATGAATTTACTGTTAAGACTTACAAAGTGTAACTTAACCTCTCAAAGCTTTTGCTTTATTTTTTCTAGATCGTCATTTTTATTATTTATCTGAACGCTCAAAACTCCCACAAATGCGTTCCACTAGCGCTTACGATCGTAACGCTAGAGAGCTAGTGGAACGGGAAAACTCGCGGTCGTGAGCGTTGTGAGCTTCTACTGGAACGCAGTCTTAGTTCATTGAAATGATCGTACGAAACTTGCAATATCATTACCTACTCGATAATAGCAGTAACTACTACTATACAATTTACTAAAAGATTGGTTGCCATAAATGTAGTCTGTTGACCAGTCTATCTTAACGTCTACGTATGTTTGTATGAAACTTAAATCCTTAGGCCTCTCGTACACACGTTTTTCGGAGTGAAAATGTGCGGTTAATTCGCCGTGTTATACAGATCACTGTGGGAGCTTGGTAATTGTAAAACTTGTGTTCACCTTGCCTCAGTTGATTTCATACACTTGCCTCATGTGTATGAAATGTGCGTGCTTTTCTAAATTTGGATGTATCCAAATCCTCTCTTTTACCCTTATTTTTTAAGTTATCTATATATATAGTAGCGGTCCCTGCGGACGTTGTCCCCGGGTAGTGCCACCTTTCGGGTCCAATTGTGAATCTAAACGATTCTCGTATCCACTGGAACACGTACACAAAATTTATTAAAAATCGGTCCAGCCGTTTAGGAGTTCAGTGACATACACAGGTGCAGAATTACCCGATTAGGCCTCCCACGGCAACGGCTCAAGCCTAGGTTCGATCCCTCGGTAGGGAGCCCTTGAGTGCGTTGCTTGCGCGATACGGTGACACAAAAATATACATCACTGCTACAACACTATACGATCACCCCCACACACGTGCACGCACACATGAAAGTGGAAGGGTTTACTTTTTTTCCCTTATCGACCTGAAAAACTCTCAATTTTCCGATAATAAATATATGGAGGAGTTGTTGAGGCGTGTATGCTTGGTACACATATACGTTTCAACAACTCATACATATATGAATAGTTAGCTAGGTTAACTAAGATCGCGATTTTGCATGCAACAGGCAACAGCCAAGTCGAGGTGTGCCGTACACCTTTGAGATGGTTGCCAAAATAAAATCGGCTGAGTGCCTTAAGCGCTCGCCTTAGTAGTCCGGTGAAGCTGTTAAGACCTTGCTGGGTCAATAGCGTAGTCATTACTACAAAAAAACACATGTGCAGAAGAAATGTATATAAAGATATATACATATATATATACAAGAACTCATGGCGAGGATATCTGTAACTTGACACAGAAAAATTTCAACTGAGCTAACAAGCCGTACGGTTAAGAAAACGTGTCATGTACAAGAGACCTTAAGGTACTGAAGAGTGCAGGGTTTAATAAAATTAAAAAATCTATACAAATATTACAGAAGTAAAGTTTGTGACGCTGTAGGGGGCTAATCTCAGGAACTACTGATCCGATTTAAATAATTATTTCAGAGTTATGAAAAAGATGAAGAACACAGATGAAAAATGTTTCAAAATCGGGATATATTTTTCCTTTTGAGAGCTTCTGCTGCGTGTTAGTTAACGCCGAGAGTAACTTACTACGCGAACGAAGTCGCGGGCAGGGGCTAGTATTGTATAAAAATAATACAAAATGTCTTTCTAAAAATTCTTTACTATAAATATAATTCGAATAATACCACGTGTATAACATTGGCTAAAAATATAAGTACTAAACGTATCACAGTCGGTTACAGCATCTTGGAGGACAGGTCTAGATCCAGCTGTAAGTCCTGGATTGACTCTTTCTTCAACAGAGGTCGTCTGTCACTCTCTTTTGTCTTTTTCGTATTCTTCTTCTTTGTTGATCTGTAACAACAATTTTCCGATATTACAAAAATACATTTATCTGTACTTTTGAAATCCTTTATATGTTTAATTTTAGTAGGTTTTAGTAGTGGTAGAGTCACGCTGAAGCTATAACTGGTTTCAGCATGAATGGGTCGGCTCGACTGGGTAGTACCACTTTCTCACAGAAAACCGACGTGAAGTAACAGTGTCTGCATTGTTGCGTTTCGTTCGGTCAGTGAGAGCGCCGGAGGCCCACCCCTCCTCACTTTCCCCCTCTCTTTTTCCCTTCCTCCCTCACGCCCACACTCTCCCAACATAGTCTAGATAGCTCGCGCTATATTTTGATTGTCGCCATAGGTGATTTACGGACGTTGATTTAATTCGCGTTGTGGGGGGCGTAGTCCGGTGAAGCTGTAAAGGCCAATAGTGTAGTCAGTTCTAAAAAAAAAAAAAAAAAATTCGCGTTGTGGTAGTCCGGTGGCGCTGTAAAGGCCTTGCAAGGCCAATAGTGTAGTCAATTCGAAAAAAAAATCGCATTGCTTATACTTTTGCTAACCAGGAATTGGGGTGGTCAGAAATTAAAAAATATATATAATCAATCTTATAAGAAAAATATAAACTACATAAAAAGGTTCGTCCATATATGATACTTATACACCTATGTACACAAATCTGATCTGAATATTTTCTTTGAAGTCTGGATTCAACACGAAAATAGCTTATCCGATTATCGTGATATCTTGGACGTGTAAATCTTTATTTTTTATTTATTTAATAATATAGAAAAATTGTCAATAGTATAATAAAAGGAGTAAAAAAAATCAATATTCTAGTTTATTCTCTGCCCACTTTGATGACAATAAATACACACCATTATTAAATTTATTAATACCATTAATATATTATAAACTAGAAAAATTGACAATAATTATTTACTACTGCTAAATTATAATTATTTACTTCCTACAACTAAAAATTTTGTAAAAAAAAATATGTTTAATTCTCAAACAGATTTTAATAATTTTTTGTACAATGTGATGTATATTTGATCTGATGTATATCTCAACATGACAATACACTAATAAATATGTTAAAAGTAGGACTATTGTGATTCATTATAGTAGTCATATTTAGAGACAACCACGACATGCTTCAACAATAAATCAAATACAAGAGTAGATAATTTAATGATTTAAACAAAAAAAAAAGGAGATCGAAACAGAATGAAAGATACGTTTTTTTTAAAGTACCAGAAAATTGAAACTGTATTTTGTGAATATACTGATATGTCTCTATCCGCTGTTTTGAAATTACTTCATTTAGTTGATAAAATATAAAAATAGCAGTAATATACCTGTTGATGACTCCATCGGGATGGTCCATCATGCGGATGATGTCAGCCTGGTCCGAGGAGTCGAGCGGCGCTACAGATATATCTCTGACCGCTCGAAACTTGCCGCAGTTGTTCAGGTGTTCATTCTCCAGGCGGAAGAAGTTCCAGATGAATCGTCTGGAAACGTCACTAACCCATTAGAGTTTACCCAATTTTATAACGATGGTGGCTAGCTGGTCATTACTTAGAGACAACTATCGAGGCTGGCAAACGTTATCTCGCCCTGATAATGAAACGAATCTTGACAAATTGTAAACGCAAACATTCCTCATGAATCACTTTATCTAGCACACGTGTGAACGTTGCTACATTGTAAATATGTAATGTGGTGCCAAAAGGAATACATTACATTACAAATTTTAATGTTGCTACATTGTAAATACAGTATAAAGTAATAGTGCCAACAGGAATACATTAAATTACACGTATGAACGTTGCTACATTGTAAATAAATAATCTAGTGCCAACAGGAATACATTACACGTATGAACGTTGCTACATTTTAAATATATAATGTAATGCCCACAGGAATACATTACATTACAAGTTTTGATGTTGCTACGTTGTAAATATAGTATAATTTAGTAGTGCCAATAGAAATACATTGCATTACAAGGTTAGATGTTGCTACGTTGTAAATATAGTATAATGTAGTAGTGCCAACAGGATTACATTACAAGTTTGGATGTTACTGCGTTGTAAATATATAATTTAGTAGTACCAATAGGAATATATTACATTACAAGTTTTGACATTGTAGATATGTAATGTGGTGCCAAAAGGAACACATTACATTACAGGTTTGGTATGTAACATAATACCAACAGCAATACATTACAAGTTTTAAAGTTGCTATATTATAAATATGTAATGTAGTGTCAACGGCAATAGACTACAAAGTTGATGTTATTTTTATTTTATTTTTTACTTTATTTTTGACAATCAATCTTTCACAATATTATTGCCATTGTCGCGTAGTCAATAATATTACAAGCGTCGTGCATTCACTTCAGTTTTAAGCTTCGTGTGAGTCAATATTCTAACAAGATGGTGTATCCCTTGTTAGAAACTTCTAGGGAGTTTTTGTGGTATCTCAGAATTTCATGTTTCGTGGTATTATTTTCCATTCACTACACTTATGCACAATAAACTAACTATATTACGTAAAATACCACCAAATTTACAAAATACAGAGTCAAATAATAAAAGATTATGAATAAAAAAATATAAAATCCACTACATGACAGACTAAAATCCCGCCAAAAATACCTTGATGTTGTAACATTATAAGTAATATATAATGTAGTGCGAACAGGAATACACTGCATTGCACGTTGCTAAGTTGGAAGATTAGTTCTCGTAACTTATTACACTTGACATAAATTTACCAAAAGTATTTACAATGAGATATTTCCTGTTATTGGTGACAGAGGATCTAGTGGTGTAAGTTTGTGCTACCGCCAGTTTGCTGCTTATCCCATTATACCACAGAGTTGCCGTTATAACGAGCGAATTCAATGGAATTTCCCATTCGTTGATATCAAGGTATGTACCGTACATACATTGTTACTTTAAAAATCATATATTGAGGAATAATAAGTATAGTGGTATATAGGATATATATTATGTGAAGAAATGGTATTGGAGTGGAAGAAGCTAGGAGTTATTCAGATTTTACGTAAGCATTGATGGGGGTGGGGGGTTTTTGATTTGCTTATTTTTGACGATATAGAGGATGGGGGCTTTTAGTAGTGTTTACGTCACAAATATTTATCTATTTAACAAGAATAAATTTCAAAATACTTATACAAATGTTTACGTAAGCATGGGAAGGGTAAGAGTATTGCTCACTTTTGCTGACCAGGGGAAGGCGGCGGTCAGAAATTACAAAAATTCATAATTACACAATACTTTAACGGCCTCTTATGGATGGGTTGTATAAAGAACCATAAATTTGTGAATACAAATTGATAGAAGAGAGTAGAAGAGGAGAGTATGACCGATCGTGATTACTGTGAGATAAGAGTGAGGTAGAGATAGTTAATATAATTTTCTCACCTAATTACCTCAAGCGGTGCTAGTATCGAAGTCATAGTATCATGGCTGGCCAAGTTCTTCTCCGTAATGAAATACGAAACCATCCAAATGAAACGCAGAACGAAGTCCTCGACAATAGCGAAATAATAGAACTGTAATGCAATTAGATGTATTAATTTAAACTATTACCCGCGGCTTCGACAATTTAGCAAAAAAAAATTTGTTCTTTGTTTACAATACCAACCAATTTTATTCTTTTAATATAATGCAATAAATAAATGGATAAAATTAATGCTTTATGAATCTTAACATACAGATAGACAAAAAATAATACAAATTTTATTTTATTTTTATTATTTTATACAAAAAACTGTATAAGTTATAATTTTGATTGTATTAATTTAATCTGTATCAAATAATAAGATTTAAAATATGTTTATAGCCCAAAATATGACCAAATCTTACACGATTCTTCTATAGATTTTCGTAATTCCTATATTATTTAATTTTATCACTATGGTAATAAATTACGATCTCAAATGAAGGGTGCATTGCGATAATGATTTATGTCCAAGAATCATTAAATTTAAGTGAGTGATGTCATTCGATTACTTGACATATGTAGTTAGTAATCTTGTTTAGAAACACAGCAATAGCTCTTGCAACTTCGAGATAAATATGTTTTTAATAATTGTCAAAACAGGGTTATTTCAGCCCCAATAATCTTTAAAATAAAAAAAGGACATTTAATGAAAATAACATAGTAATTAGTGCTTTATTGAATAAATCCAACGCATTTAAGATATAAATTTGGGAAGATCTCACGTGAGATTAGATCCTCTCTATCGACGATAAATCTCACGACATTTCACCAGAAGGGGTCAAAAAGCCCCCATAAAACTGCTTTCACGTAATTATTATACCCGCCCCCTCCCCGCCTCTTCTAAATATTGGGGGATTCTTACCCCCGGACTGTAGACGATTTCATCTCTGAGGAACTTGTTCTCAGCCCGCGGGCCGCAGCTGAACAGACCCCAGTCCATCTTCACGTCCCACGTGTATGTATACATTGAAGATATAAGTTGACAACCGAACCACGCGTATAGGAACGGATTGTCATATGTATCCTCATACCTATCTGTGAGAAAAACATTTAATTATAAAAAAAAACAATACTGGAAAATTTCATCCTTGGCCTATCTAAAATTAAAAAAATAAATAGACGTGGCAAGTAATGCAAACTGCGTTGAAAAAAAAATAAAATTGCATTTCAAAAACTGCCTCTTAACTTGGTACCTTTGTTATTGATGTACTGTAGTGACTGAGATTTAGAGGAATTAGTGGTTGAAATTTGATCATAATTCATTAATTTTACAATGTTCAATATGAAGTTATACAAGTATTTGGACAACAGATTTTTTTGATAAATGCCGCCAAACACACCGCGCCTGCGCCTAGTTGAATTTTTGTATTCAATAAAAATAAATATTATGTAATAAACTAAATAAACAGCCATTATTTTATGGATCAAATTAGTAATGCTTTATCTTTTCGTTGCGCCATAGCTGATTCCTGTCGTAATCTGTTTCTTTTAGGCATGTAACTTTTACAAAACAATTTCGATGTTTCACATCTGCTAGGCGTCCCGTGACTTTCCCGACAATTTCTATTACTATAACGGTTTGGGATTTGACCACAGACTTGTATCTCAAGTGCAATTAAAGAAACAAGCCTTCTTCATTTCCGAGAAATCAGCCAGACACGATCCATTTCTTATCCTAGACAATAAGAAGCTACAATGAAAATCATCTAGGTATGATCTCTGAACAGTCTTATGGTGAAGCGTGAATAGTTTTGGCATAATGATGACGTGCTTTGATAGCGTATTAGAACTATAGGTGATGGTAGGACTTTTGCTAAACTCGTCTGGGTAGCTATCCTTGTAGTTGAAAATTTGCCACCAAGCATCTATAGGAGTCTTCTGGCAGCTGCATTTGAGAGCCAGTCCTCTATATTTTGCGTATTTAATGTCTCAGACCACATCACGATTTAACATGAGACAAACACCGTATCAGGTAGAGTGGGAGCAGTGCGTCGCTTGACTCCGAGTGAAGAAAATTGAACGAATTATTGGGTGCGTGAAGTACACACATTTTTTTTAAAATGTGAAACATCTATAGGCGCGGATAAACCTGACTTGCCGTGGCGACGCGATGCCATGCGCAAGCGACTGTGCGTAATCTCTCTTGCCGCACTGAACTCGTATATCTATAGTGTATTTTGAGAATTTGAGATTCGTTGGATTCGGACAATTTCGATGTTCCACATCGGCCAGGCGTCCCATGACGGCTCAATTGACGGCACAACAATATTAAATTTAGAAACTTAACACAATATAGTTTATGTGAGTCGCTACATTTCAAAAAGAGCGAAATCTAAATTTAGTCGTCTCTAATATTTTACATTATTTTTTCAAAATCTATAAATTTCGTACATGTTTAAAATATGAAGATATATGAAGTCATAAGTAAGACATATTTGAACTACGTCTTAGGTGTATATAAACAGGAAATCTTAAAAAAATAGCACTTTTTGAAATGTAAGAACCAATGTTATTATAGCTAAAAAGCTGTACATACGTTACCTACAAAAATATTATGAGAAATCAAATGACACGATAACGCACACACGCGTAAAATAATATTGTAACGCCACACTGTTTTACATAAAATGTGGAGGGGAGCTGGCATATTCTCAATACCGGTGATAAAAAAGAAATAGTTATATATTGCTTAGATACGGGCGGATAGACGGGAGCAACCGCCAAAATTAACCTAGCTAGCCTAGTTTTAACAAGTTATCTACAGCTTTTTAGTTATAGTGTCATTGGTAACGAGACATGTATATAAAATACCAACTGACCACTATATATTCTATGCAACGTGGAAAAAGTGACGACGAAGAACGTGGTGGAATACTTCCCGGCGTTGACGAGATGCGGCCACGCCTCGCGGCTGTCTCGATACCGGCGGAGGCACTGCCAGAACCGGCTCCACGCGGGCACTATGTTCACGATCGCGCGCGTTATCACGTACCATCGTGTCGATTCGAACGCATCTAACGACCACACACACATACATAAATCCAGAGTTTTCGGCGGGATTTCAGTCTGTCGTGTAGTGTGTGTAGTAGTGTAGTGAAGTTTTATATTTTATACATAATCTTAAGTGTTATTTGACTCTATATCTTGTAAATTTGATGGTGTTTTACGTAATATAGTTAGTTTATTGTGAATAAGTGAAGTGAATGGAAAATAATACCACGGAGCATGAAATTCTAAGCCACAAAAACTCCCTGGAAGGTTCTAACAAGGGATCCACCATCTTGTAAGAATATTGAATCACACGACACTTAATATTGAAGTGATCGCACGACGCTTGTAATATTATTGACTACGCCACAATGGCAGTACCTAATAATCTGAAAGATTAATTGCCTAAAATAAAGTGAAAAAAAAATACATCCCCTCGTGATCATTCAAAGATCTTTATAGGTGATAGAGCCACGCTGAAGCTATTATTGGTTTCAGGAGAATGGATCGGCTCGTCCGGGGTAGCACAAACAGAAAACAGAAAACCGACGTGAAGTAACAATTGTTGCGTTTCGTTCGGTCAGTAAGAGCACCGGAGACCAGTGTCCCCTCCTCCTCCTCAAACCCCTCCCCTTGCTCTCCATTCCCTCAAACACAGGCTGGCAACGCACTTGCGACTCCTCTGGGGATGCTAGTCTCTATGGACGGCGGTGATCGCTTAACAACAGGTGACCCGCATGTTCGTTTACCTACTATATAATATAAAAAAATATCGTAAATTTTGGTACGTCAAACCGATTTTAATAGGTTTATATTTATACCAGCGGGCCCAGCGGATGTTTCCAGCTTCGATAATTAAAAAAAAATCTTAAAGCCACCTACCGGTTCCAAATGGATCTAAAACATTCTCGGATCCACTGGAATACGCACACAAAATTTCATCAAAATCGATCCAGCCGTTTAGGAGGAGTTCAGTGACATACACACACGTACAGAAAAAAAAAATGTATAAAGATAACTAGCTTATGCCCGCGATTTCGTTCGCGTAGAATAGTTACTTTACGACTAACGCTAATACGCAGCGGAAGCTCTCAGAAGAAAAAAAAAACTTTTTGAAACATTCTTCATTGGTGCTCCGCTCCTATTGATCCTAACGTGATGATATATATATAACCTATAGTCTTCTTCGATAAATGAGCTATCAAATACTCAAAGAATTATTAAAATCAACTTAATT
Source organism: Antheraea mylitta (assembly GCA_014332785.1). NCBI lineage: Eukaryota > Metazoa > Arthropoda > Insecta > Lepidoptera > Saturniidae > Antheraea > Antheraea mylitta. The sequence goes on from JACEII010000032.1 coordinate 4,846,609, forward strand.
GTTCCTGAGATTAGCGCGTTCAACCTACTAAACAAACAAACCCTCCAGCTTTATGATATTAGTATAGATTACTACTCTTCTCTCGTACTAAACTCCAGTCGTCGTTCAAATTACAATAACTAATGATAAAGTGTTCCGATTTTAATGAATTTGAAAAAGTTAGTTACTCCTGAGGATATGCTTTATGATTTTCTTGAGGTTTCTGAGGTTTTATTGTGAACTCAGTACTTTAGCAGTGATGCGAGGTCTTACAGACAGACAGACATTTCTAAAAATGATTGAAATGTATTTTATTACCTTCAATAGTTTTTTTCACGAAAATCTAAAACATACATACAGACATGTTAGATTTACATTCTTATTATATGTATAGATTTTCAAGGTTGCTTCAACTGATATTAACATATATGGAACAAAAAGAACTGAGAATAATAATTATCTAAAATAAATATACCAGACAAGGACAATATTTTAAATTATATAAAAGTTATAACCCTATTACTTTTTTGGTCTTATTAATAAAAAATAAATGAATTGTAAACTTCGAATGTATTTTTCATGAATTCTTCACTCTTATTACACTCATATACCTCTGTATAGACATATTTAAGTAACATTTGATTATGAAACAAAAAGTAAGAAAGAAATATGTCCTTTATATAATGTACATTCACATATATTTAGAAATCAATCCAGGGGATATGAAGCGTCTTTTCCTTCGATAAACCAAAAACAATGTCTTTAAAAAATATTATAAATAATTAAAAATTATGCACATACCGTTAACATTAAACCAATCAGCGCCGGCGACATAGAATGCAACTAAGTAATGGAAGTCCAAAAAGGCGGCCGTGAACGAATTCCACTGATCAGCGAGCCAGAAATCAGCGAACAACACCGGCATAAACGGCGCCGCTAGGATACGACCCTGATAACAATTAATGAAAATATATTGCAACCTGTTGTTACTTCATTAACCCTAAGGCAAACCTAAAAACCCGTGAGAATAACCTAAGAATCGCTGCGAATAACCTAATAATCCCTGAGAATAACCTAAGACACCCTGCGAATAAACTAATAACTCTGAAATTAACCTAAGAATCCCTGTGAATAACCTAATAACCCCTGAGAATAACCTAAGAATCCCTTTGAATAATCTAATAACCCCTGAGATGAAACTAAATTGGCAGTAACAACTCGTTAAGTGTCTTACCTTGCCTTGGCTTTCGTTGACATGTTGCAAATTAATAGAAACTCAAACGTTACAAAATGAAACCGGTGTGTAAATAAAGTAGGTCAACATTAAAGTTTATTACATAACTATCCGTTCCTCATGATTTCATTTTCTTCGAAATGATTTCATTTTATGACAACTAGTGGTAAGGCTATTTCTAAACCCAACGGGCTAACTACCAACCCTTAAGTAGGAAATCTGATAGCGAGCACCAATAAAAGTGTGTTCTGCAGCTGCTTTGGAGAGCCAGTTCTTGTCTAGATTTGCGTATTACCATTCAGGCCACATCGACATTTAACATCAGGGGGGATTCTGGTCAAAGGCTTAAACCTATATACATACTTAAAAAATATTCCTAAAACCCATTAGGCCGTATTTTATATTTTTATTGTTGTTTGGTTATTACTACTTAATCTCTACGATACTAAAGGTCTGGTAAACAAAGAACAAAGTCAGAACCGAGGTATAACCTCAGCCACATCCATATGGATTGTTATCGCTCGAATTATTGAACTGGTATAATTTTATAGACTAGCCCCAGCAGGATAAAACGAGAAGTTAACAAAAGAAAAGAGATAAGACTATAATTGTCGGCTTATATCATATTTATTAATAAGCCGTGTTTACAAAAATCTGTCTCCTGATATTATAAATCTATATACATGAGTAATCGTGATCTGAAATGAAAAACATACTAGTATATTATGTTGTCTCGTTTAATAACTTTGAAGAGAGCGAGAGAGCAAACAACTACTAAAAAATCAAAATATTATTTACCGACCACAAAGTTAGATACATCTAGACTTGATTATGAATTAGAAGCGATTTTGGGATCGAGGCACAAAGTTTATCTGGTCGATTCTGTACGCCTAAGGCTATTTATTCTAAGCGCTTGTTTATTGGAACGTAGAAGATACTCACACATATCCTCAGAAACCAGAATCTCGCTTCATGACGAAAAACCTTCAACGGATTTAATAGAAACGCCAGCATGATTATCACCAAGGCCAGTGGGTTCACGAAGGGCGGTATACTTAAACTGGCACTGTATATAAAACTTAGTATACTCAGAGCCCAAACGACTCCAAATATAGCGGCGAGTTCCATTAAATCCTGTTCAGACAGATGATTTCGCGGGTCCAATTCGAAGATGAGGACATGATTTACACCTGAAGACCGCCAACCGTACACATTGATGCCTATTAAAAATATAAATTCAACTAGAAGGAATGGTCCTCTGTATAATCTGAAGGCGGTCTTGAAGTTATCCGTACCACCCTCATGGAATAAGGCTGAAAGGGAAACAGAATAAAAATTATTTCTCTATCAACCTAAAAATTTTTTTTTTTTCACTTTATTTTTGGCAATCAATCTTTCCCATTATTACTGCAATTGTCACGTAGTCAATAATATCACAAGTGTTATGCGATCATTTCAATATTTAGCATCGTGTAAATCAATATTCTAACAAGATGGTGGATCCCTTCCTAGAACCTTCCAGTGAGTGTTTGTGGCATCTTAGAATTTCATGCTCCGTGGTATTATTTTCCATTCACTTCACTTATACATAATAAACTAACTATATTATGTAAAATACCACCAAATTTACAAAATATAGTGTCAAATAACACAAGATTATGAATAAAATATAAAATCCACTACATGACAGACTAAAATCCCGCCAAAAACTCTCCTAAAAATAATGTAGTGATAACATCATAAGACGCGTTGAGCAGTTGTTTTTGGGAGAACAAAAATCATGGAACTCGCGTTATCGTCACCGCAAGCTTCCCATGAGCTATATGTATACTGTATAATATAATCTATACTAATATTATAAAGAGGTAAAGTTTGTGAGTTTATGGCGTTGTAAGGGGTAATCTCAGGTACTACAGGTCCGATTTGAAAAATTCTTTCAATGTTATATAGCGCATTTATCGAGGATTGTTATAGTTATATCATCACGCTAAGACCAATAGGAGCGGAGCACCAATGAAGAATGTTACAAAATAGTTTTATTTTTTCTCTTCACATCTTCCGCTGCGTGTTAGCTTTAACCCAAAGTAACTATCATAAGATATATCTCCGTGCGTTATAAATAATATATATATATATATTAAGTGTAGTAGAAGTGATAAACGGTATAGAAGAGTATATAATTATTATTCAGAGTGTCATTCCATTGTTTTGTTTTTAAATAACCGTTTGTACCCTTATTAAACAAATGTCATTACAGATTACAAGTTTCACAAATATTAAGCCAATACCCTTTAGTAATGCGAAAGTCGAAATTATAATCTTCAATATCATTAACAATATTACTATCAATTTAATCATTATACTTAATCAGTCTTTTGTCTATTCATATCAATGATCTGGATATAGTTATCTATGGAAACTATGTCACTATCAATTTTATATTGTATGGCGCAGTACACAATACCTACATATTATAAGAAGCATAAAACACGGATAAATTAAAGTATTAGATCACATTCGTACTAGGTTATGTAGTAAATAGATAAAAGATATACGTGTATCATAAAATAAACTTGGGTTTAAAGAAGAGTTAAAAAAAGAAGGTTAAAAAAAAAAAAGATTCAAAATTAAGACGTGGCGCGTTCTATGAAAGATCTAAAACAGTCGGTCCTACATTTTACTGCCAAGAAACTAATTTGAAACGGTTTGAAGGTCGGTTGAGTACTTTCGGAATTAACAAACATCAAAACACTGTTTTTTTTTTTTCGAACTGACTACGCTATTGACCTAGCTAGGTCTTAACAGCTTCACCGGACTACTAAGGCGAGCGCTTAAGGCACTCAGCCGATTTTATTTGATAACTGGCTTAAGGGTGCACGGCGTACCTCGGCTCGGGTGACTTTTTTTTACGTGGGGAAATCCATTATGGATACCCACCTTCCCGGGGGAGAGAATGGGTTATGTCCGACTCACACAGACTAAAACCCCGCGGTGTACCGACAGACCGTTATTGTTGGGGCGGCAAGGGATCGAGTTTGCTAATCACCTTGTAGAGCCGGAAGAGGCCGAAGGTGACCGCCGGGCTCCTACCTATAGAGAGGCAGACTGGGTACACACCAGCTGCCTCCCCTCGTCCGCCGGACCTGTGCAATGAGAAGATGAATTCGCGACCTATCTGAGCTAACCTAAACTAAACTACATATTCATACTTTAAGAGTTATTGAAACATATATGTGTACCAAGCATGCATACCTCAATAATTCTTATATGTATTTTGTGTTGGATAATTTTGCTAAACTATTTCAGTTCGATAAGGGAAAAATAAAACCGTTCCACTTTTATGTGTAAGCATGTGTGTGGAGTTGATATGTGTAATGTTGTTGCAGTTTTTTAAGATTTTGTGTGAGTGTATCGCGAGAGCAGCGTACTTAAGGGCTCCACACCGAGGGAACGGACTTAGGCTTGAGCCGCTACCGAGCGGGAAAATAACACTGGGTTTTTATACACAGTAGAACCACGATGCGTTAAACCTCGATAAGGTAGAAACATCTATAACTTCCCAAAAAATGTTAGTATTATTATTCAAACGCTATATTATTAAAATAAGTACAAAACGAGAATTAACAACTTCAACTATGTTAATACATTAAAAGCGGTGAAAAGGTTCCAGGTTCAAACAATCCAAACCAAAACATTAGTTTTACAGACCTATATTAAAACAAAAAGCTGAAGAGTTCGCCAATTCGCTGAAAATCCATAATTTTAAAGCTAGCAATGGCTGGTTAGGAAACATCGAAAAACGGCATGATAAGTTAAAAACTCTATAACTTCAAATATTTTCTGTTTCCCTTGGGTTTTAACTTATCGAGGTTCTACTGTATTTAAATTGATATTTTTTTCAATATTTTATTGAAAAAACGATTTAACGACAAACTCTTTACAATGGACAACGAAATAAAGTTGAGGTTTGGAAATTCGTTCATATTAAGCCTAATTGGACTTTTAGGGCACGTACCATTATACGTTCACAACGCTCACAACACCCTTTTCGCCGTTCCATTAGATAACCGCGAGCGTTGCGGTCGTGCCGAAAACGTCATAACATACGCTCACGCGAAGCTCACGACGTCCCATGTCTGGACGTGAGTGTTGACAAAATTGGCGGGATTCTCAATAAAGATGGCGACCGTAAAAATGTCACTATTTGATACAGTAAATAATATTAAAAATACAAAGATATGAAATGAAATGAAACATGTTAATTAAGTTTTGATTAAATTACTTCTTTTCTAAAAATTTAGAAAATAATTTATAATCATTTCATGGTAATTTAATGTTGTCATTTGACCAAAAAGTTCATTTTTATGATAATTAAAATAAAAAAAAATTGAATCATACATTGTTTTTTTTTTTAATATACTTAAATCAATTTAATAATAATTAGAATTTACTGTTAAGACTTATAAATTGTAAGGTAACTCCTTAAAGCTTTTGCTTTATTTTTTCTAGGTAGCCATTTCTATTATTTATCTGAACGCTCAAAACGCCCTTAAATGCGTTCCACTAGTGTGTACGATTGTAACGCTCTAGAGCTAGTGGAAAACTCGCGGTCGTGAGCTTGAGCGTTGTGAGCTTCTACTGGAACGCAGTCTTAATGGCATGAATTTGATAACACAGTTTCTGTTTTTTATCATCTTTACTTGTCAAGTTATGGGCTTCTAAAGAACGGTCATGTTTGTTATTTGGATTTTTTGGAAGTAGTTTTTCGAATTGAATAAATTTGAACTACAGCGTTTTTCCCTATTGTTGGTTTTCTTCCATCCCCCATTTTTCAAATTCTTGGGTCTTTGTAGATATGTATATTAATGTTCTAATACATTAATTTTGTAATGTATATACGATACATGTTTAGAAGTGAAACTTACACTAAACAGTTATAGACTACGCTGAAAGTTCGTTGTTTCGTTCGATTATTTCTTGTCTATTCTATTGTTTATTTATTCTTTTATTATTTGTTTATAATTATATAGTTATGTATTATATTATTTATTATCAAGAAATGCCGAGATAAGGAAGCAGAGAAGAATGAATAAATCATCGATTTTAGTTTTTGCAACTGTTGCAACTTTTGTATAATAGTGTAATGGAAAACTTACGATGAAATGATGCAGGTATGAGTGAATTGTTCATGTTTTATACTGAGTTTTCTAATAAACTTTACATTTCTAGTATACTATAAAGTGATTTCTGACACTTGTCATTTTTGAAGCCGGTGAACAGTATAAATCAAAATCTACTCGACAGACGTCTTTTCAAATGTATACAACTTCTTTACAAACTACTACGTATCCCTTGGATAATTTTTTTTTTTTTTCATATTATTAATTTTACAATAAAAAGTTAGCCCATTTTTAGGAGTAAATCGGTGTTTGTAGTTCTGTCACAAAAAATTCAAAAAATGAAATTTTAATAAATCATCCCAGGGATACCTTAGAAAACAATTATGTAACCGATAGATTTTTTTTGTCAGATGGTCCAAGCACGACTTATACTGTTCAGCTGCGAACAATTTTTTTTTGAGGTGCGTCTGACCATTTACTGCCACGGATTGAATTATTCATATTTACTTTGAAAATGTTTATGTGTTCTATTATTATGTAACTATAATTTGAGTAAATTTTTATTCTTAAAAAATGTTAAAATAGGGCCTTTTTTGTCCGTTAGTACCACCTTGTCCGCATAGATCAGATTCTGTCGCCCTCAACTGAATATATTCTATGTGTCTAATGAGCAAAGCTTACATTTTTACATTAGATTAGTGAAATTTTAGACATCACTCATTTCATTAGTAAACATTGTTCAATCTTTGAAAGTTGTAAGCGTTGTCTATTAATATATGGAGTGATTTTTGTATAATGACAACACGGTGTCGGCGGTAAGAGATGAGACGAGTTTGAATATCTTATAGTGTTATAAATAAAAAAAAATTAACTTCATTTTTGGCAATCAATCTTTCATATTGTTACTGTCATTGTCGCGTAGTCAATAATGTTACAAGCGTCGTGCGATCATTTCAATATTAAGCGACGTGTGAATCAATATTCTAACAAGATGGTGTATCCCTTGTTAGAACCATCCAGGGAATTTTTGTGGCATCTCAGAATTCCATGCTCCATGGTATTAATTCAAAAATATGACATGTAAAAGTGGCAGGTATTCTTTCACATGTATATACTACTTAGCACATTCCGTGCGAAGCTATTATTGCCTGATATATCCTTTAAGCCATTTGATATATTTACCGAACAATGTGATCTCATCAGACTTTTTTTTTCGAACTGGCAATTGGCCTGACAGGCCTTCACAGTTAACGCCGACTACATCACAAATTATTATAAAATATTAATTCTTTCGTTTTCAATAGTTATCTAATTGTGTACCATCGGTGGTACCTGTGGCACGGAACGTGTTAATCCCTGCCTGGTTCTTTGAGCATTAACAAAATTAAAAAAGGTCAGTTGCACTAAAAAAATAAGTAGTTAAAAACAGGGCTTCCTAAACTGGGTTCCGTAGAATAGTCATCAGGGTTCCGCCAAATTTATATTTATACAAAAGACAAATACAGGTCAAGACTGGATGCTATCCCAGATATAGGCATACAATTGTTGGACATGATACCGAACTATAAAACAATTATTCATGAAACAGTAAAATAATTTTTATTTTTCAAAATTTAAGTTAAGAGTAATGTGTTTCAGTTATATTACACACTAGCCTCTACCCGCGAGTTCTAGTTCGCGTGGAATAGTTACTTTGGGCTAACACTAACAGGCAGCGGAAGCTCCCAAGAAGAAAGAACCCGATTTTTAAACATTCTTAATTGCTGCTCCGCTCCTATTAATCTTAGCGCGATGATATACGGTATAGCCTATCTCCATAAATAAGCTATCTAACACTGAAAGAATATATCAAATCAGACCAGTACTTCCTAAAATTAGCGCATTCAACATCACAAACTAACAAACTTAACCTCTTTATAATATTAGTATAGAAGTATAGATTCTTTAAAAATTGGTTTTAAATAAATTTTAGTGTTGATTTGTAATCATTATAAATGGGGTTCCATAAAATAAAAAGTATTTGGTTGATATTGCGTTATCTTTAAATTTTAGGAACCCCTGGTCTAAAAGCATCTTTCGAATGGTTATAGTCGACCTTCTAAGAAATTGTATTTTCATTGTAAAAATATAAAATTATTTTTAACATAATCTTGTATAATAAAATTAGTATAATTAAGCAAATAACAAGTTTGTAAATGAACTGCAAAGCTGTACTGCACGATTAAATAATATTGACTTAACGCACGCCCTTGAGCGTGCAACGAGATAAGTTCTGTCAATGTTTGATCAGCAGTAATGGTCACCTGTATTGTTATATGAGATAACACAATTTACAACTTTACATTGTGCTGTGGGTTTGTGGATTTACTTGTAATTTATTACATAAAGTGGTAGCTGTTGTAAATATTAAATTAGGTGATTATTTGCCCTCGATTCTGTATAGAGCCAAGGTCATTACTTCAATATTACTTGGCTACATTTTTAACGGAGAATTAAACATGTTCCCGTACCTAACGCTGCGAGTTATAAAAGACGTTCGCGACACATTTTTACCGACCCTCCTGATTCAATCACGTCAGCGAACGATCAGTACGAGCCTGTCCCTCGAAACAGAGCGTGTTCACGCTCACGCCCGCGTAACCACAGATCACGCCACCGTGGTCTGGGGGTTAATTTCGCTCCCGCACACCCGATTAGGCCTCTCACGGCAGCGGCTCAAGCATAGGTTCGATCCCTCGGTAGGGAGCCCTTGAGTGCGTTGCTTGCGCGATACGGTGACACACATCACTGCTACAACACTACACGATCACCCCCACACACGTGCACGCTACACGCTTACACATGAAAGTGGAAGGGTTTACTTTTTTTCCCTTATCGAACTGAAAAACTCTCAATTTTCCGATAATAAATATATGGAGGAGTTGTTGAGGCGTGTATGCTTGGTACTAGTTAACTAGGTTAGCTAAGATAGGTCGCGATTTTGCATGCAACAGGCAACAGCCAAGCCGAGGTGTGCCGTGCACCCTTGAGCTGGTTGCCAAAATAAAATCGGTTGAGTGCCTTAAGCGCTCGCCTTAGTAGTCCGGTGAAGCTGTTAAGACCTTGTTGGGTCAATAGCGTAGTATTTCGAAAAAAAAAAAATTAAACGTTTTTTAAAGAGACACGTCGAAAATTTTCTACAGGTAATATTTAAAATAGCGGTAGTTAATTAGATAGGAATTATTATGAAATGAACTTAAGAAATATTTTTATACGTTATCTATACTAATACTAATATTATAAAGAGGTAAAGTTTGTGAGTTTGTGACGTTGTAGGGGGTAATCTCAGGAACTACTGGTTCGATTTGAAAAATTCTTTCAGTGTCATATATGGCTCATGTATACAGGAACGTTATAGGCTATATACCATCACGCTAAGACCAATAGGAGCGGAACACTTATGAATAATGTTTTAAAATCAGGGTTTTTTCTTTTGAGAGCTTTCACTGCGTGTTAACGTTAGCCCACAGTAACTATTCCACGCGGACGAAGTCGCGAGCAGAGACTAGTAATTTGATAAATGGTATATCTGCTATAATTATAACGTATTAAAAAAGAAATAATAAGCATGCGGATTTTTAGATAAAAACGGAAACAGATTAAGTAATGTGGCGCGTCGAATATAATCAATTTCACAAACTAATTACACTGAAACTTATTTCATTGTTAAAATATTGGTTTTTACATCCCAATTCGTAGAATATAGCAATTAATGCAAATAGTATTTGTTATAGTATTTTTTGGCTGTTATTTTTTGTAGCTATTTCATTTACCGGCAAAAGTGAGAGGAATAGCGTACATTCACTACAGTGTGTTTCTTATGTTTATAGCAATATAGGTATATCATGCTGAAAATAAAATTAGCATTTCGATATCGCAATAATTCTCATCTTTTATTAAAAAGTAATCTGTTTGCGTTCCACATTAGTCGGTTTGTTTATTCGTGAAAAATTCAATAGAACTTTAACAATTATATTACTGATTTCAGCATGAATGGGTCGATTCGCCCGGGATAGTACCACCCGACCCACAGAAATACCGACGTGAAGTAACAGTGCTTGCATTGTCGCATTTCGTTAGTTTAGTGAGAGCGCCGGTGGCACACCTTTCCTACCTTCCCCCAAATACAACCTGTATTTCAACGCACTTGTAACTCCCCTGATGTTGCGTGTGTCTATGGAAGGCGGTGATCACTTATCATCAGGTGACACGCCTGTTCGTTTGCCACCTGACATTAAAGAAAAATGAAACAACAGGGAACTTATTGTTCTTAAAATGTTGAAGTCCAAGATGACTTTTACCACCATCTTTAAGTGCTTATTTCTTTGTGGCATAATAGTTTTAAGTTGGTTTATTTATGGCGAAAATATGGGAAAACTAGTACAATTTCAAAGGGTACTAATTTGAATACTAAACTTAGAAATACCAATAATTAATTTTGCTATTCACCTCGTTTGACGATATATATATATGGAAGATTAAAATAAACCAATTATCTAAATTGACGCCAACAACCTTATTGATGTGGAACTTTTTCTATACACTAGGTAAACAGAATAAATTAATAACTCACCAGATAACACAACCGTGATGAATAATACTATAAACGATCCAGAGAACAGTCCAACTTTGAACGTCGTCCATGGACTCTGCTGTTCCCCTAACGGCGGAACTCTCAGCTTTTTCATAGCCTTCTGCCGGTCACCACCTTCCAGTTCATTGGTGACCGTCGCTTCAGTGTCACTTATCAATCTATCAATGTCTTTATTTGTATAGAAATGTGACGTTTCAACGTGCACCGCCCGCCATTGAGCTCCATTACTTACATTTAATAACTGTAACAAATTAGCTAATTCTATACACCATTTTCATTGCCTCAAAATGTGTTTTGGTCCTACAATCCATAGTTGTCAACGATTCACTATCATCATCAGCCTTCAAGAGACCCATTGCGAAGTTATAGGCACCTTCCCGAAGGAAGGTATGGGTGTAATCACCACGCCAACTCACGACGTATTGGTGATTTGAAATTTCGAGAAAATCACAGAGTTATATTTTACCACTTACGGTGGTACTAAAAGAACATCTCTCAGGTTCAGGTTCCCTTGTTAGGGGGTGGTCTAACACCCTACCCTCATTGAGGAGTCTACCATCTTAACCCCACAGACCGCAGTCGGGGCCCCTTAGGGGGAAACAACACCTGTCAAGGGAGCATACTTAGTGCCAATTAGGTCAGTACCTATAACTCCTCCGACTGAAAGGTGTAGGGAGGTACCATGGAGTTTTAGTCCATATGATTCGGACATATCCATCGTGAGCTACCCGGCGATATGGATATCTGTTAGTGTTTTCCTTATGAAAGAAAGGTTCAGGTTTCCCCACGATGTTCTACTTCACCATCAGCCGATAGTGTTATTAATTAAAATGACTAAATTTATGCGAATATTTAATGGTTTCTTGGTAGATGCCGAGGTTCGAAACTGCGGGCATCGAATTGATATTCCACCGATGAATATTTTCACTTTCACTTTATTGAACTAATATATTTAATCAGTGCATAGGAAAAACAACTTTCCTCATTTAATGATAACAATTGAAATAGTTTCTTTGATTAATTGAATTTCTCTCAGCAATACCCCCTTTTCTGGAATTATAACACACAATTCAGTGAGATTGTTTAGCCTAACAAGACTATAGAACCATATTCTGAAAAACAATATAATAAAAAAATATCCTGAAAAATTGGTGTCTTCATAAGTTTGATGCATTCCAATCATGTTTATGAAATAGAGGAATTCACATACGTGTAGAACGTTTACTAAAGTCCACCTAGCTAGTTACCATCAAATAAAAAATCTGTTACAAAATATATTCCAGTAGTGACCTTTGAAAAGCAACCCTCTACATTTCAAGTGTTTCCAAGTTAGCCCACATTATTACCTTATATTCAAGTGAGATCATGCTCAAATACTAAAACCTATATGAAATAAAAAAAGATTAACTACAACTCCAATTTGAAAAATTCTTTTCGTGTTATATAGCTAATTTATAGAGGAAGACTATAGACTATATATCGCGCTAAGACCGAATAGGAGTAGAGCACCAATGTTGAATGTTTCAAAATAGTTTTCTTTATCCTTTTGAGGGCTTCCATTGCCTGCAATACGTAAACGGTAACTATACCATGTAGACAATGTCGCGAGTAGAAGCCAGTTATAAAAATATAAACACAATACAAAAATAGCAAAGTCATATACCTCGCCCTTGACATCCACATCAAATAATCAATCTTTGCCACTATTAAATTGATCATTGAAATGAAAATATTTATCAAAGACTTATCAAATTACAATGCCAACCTTATCTGTTTAAAACTAAAACAATAAATCGTACCTTATCATGTTTCTTCAATATTTTCCTAAACCCAGTATAATTCAAATTCTGGTAATTCTGCAGTAGAATTAAGCTTAGGTAGAATTCGCTGAAGGCTAATTTAAGTTCCTGTACTTTCCGTCGTGGTATTGGAGGCTTCTTACTGTCACCACCACCCTTAGGCTTAAGTGTGTCAAAATGAGACTTCAACTCGCTTTGTAATGTTGCAAATTTACGTGTAGCCTCAGCAAGCTTCTCTGAAATCACAGAACATAGTAAATTATATTTATTATTTTTTATATAAACTACAGTAGATGTTAGGTAGGTAGGTGTAGGTGGTAGACCAACACTGAATCTATTATTGGTTTCAGAATGAATGGGTCGGCTCGTCAGGAGTAGTTGTGTTTCGTTTGTTTGTTCCCAATCTTAGACAGGTTGATAGTAGAATCAAGATCGAAGGGAATCTAGTAGGGATAGTTGACAATACTGTATTCTTGGGAATTACATTAGATTCCAAATTACAAGGGGCCATCACATAAAAAAAATGGCGAGCGGATTAAGTTCTGCTGCATTCGCAAAACGGAAAATTCGCCAGCTTACAGATATTGCCACTGCAAGGTTAGTCTACTTCGCTTACTTCCATAGCATAATGTCTTACGGTATTCTGCTGTGGGGTCTGCTGAGGTAGACACCATATGGTTATTACAACAACAGGGAGATCAAGCAATATATAATATGGGACCTCACGAATCATTAAAAACGAAATTCCAGGAATTCCGTATCTTAACTCTACCATCCCAATACATTCTTGATAATTTAATGTATGTCGGTAAAAACTTTGAAAAACTGAATTTAGTAAAAGACCAGCATAATGTAAATACTAGAAACTGTAATAAACTGGTTGTCCCATGTTTCAAACTTAGTAAAACCAGTAATAGTTTCTTAGGTAACAGTGTTAGGTTTTAGAATAAAGTCCCAAAACATGTTACCGATTTGCCGGACTGCAAATTTAAGCGCCATGTCAAGCGGGTGTTAGTGTCAAAAGGATATTATAGAGTGGATCAGTACGTGAACGATAGTGATGTCTAGAATCAACTCCTCTCTGTGCATCCACTATAAGCTGTATGATGTATTTAAATGTATGGCAAAAAAACAACTGTAACCGATCGAGTTTCTTGCCACTTCTTCTCGATGGCTGGGTTGTTTCCGAACCGGTGGTAGTATTTGACGTTCATAAGCGCCTTATTAGGGCCTAAACTGAATAAAGAATTTTTGATTTTGATTTGGTCAGTGAAAATGATGGAGGTCCAGAACCCCTCTATTGTCCAATTCCCCTACCCCTTTCCCCCATTCTCCCAAAACACAGGCTGGCAACCCACTTGCGACTCCCCTGACTCTCCTGGCATTACTAGTGTCTATGGCCAGTGGTGAACCCTACAGTGAACATAAAGTGATCCGCTTGTTCCTTTGCCTCCTATTTGATATAAAATAATAATAATAATAACTACACCGTAAGCTAATTATAACAAAAAACTTTTTATAATATAAAAATTGGTTCAATTTGTTTGATTTACCACAAAACCATCTATTTGTTTTCTTCCCTCTGTATAATAAAAAAAAAATGTTTGGTCTCTTGAAATTTCTTATAAAGAAATTACAATATATATATTTCATTTTTTTATATTCAATCAATCTTTCAATTAATACTGTTCCATTTTTTTATTTAATATAGTTTTCAATGTGATGTTAAGGTTCACTACTGCTATTTTTTTTTCTAATATAAGAAAATGTTGTAACAAACAAATTGTGTCTTGTTTGACAATTAATATTGTACTTTTTTTTTGTTAATTGTATCTATTGTTCTTAGTTATTTATCCCTTTAATCAAATAGAACAAACAATGACGTGTGGGAACTTCATATATGTTGAATTAATCTTCCTGACTATTACTTCTATACAATACTTTTCATGATTGTTTCAAGGACTAGATGTCTCTAGAAGGATAAATATGGGGTAATATCAATTTCAGTTCAAATAAGGGCTTTAAAAAAATTTAAAAAATCAAATAAATATACCTGAGTAAAATGTATTGATCTTCTTCAGTTCTTGATCACAATAATGGAAGAAAGTTTCATCAAAGTTGGCAAAATGCCGTGAGAGCACTTCTGGTTCTACATTTTCTGCTGAAGGAGCTTCCTCTACTGTTGTGTACAGCATCGCTTTCATCTCCTAAGTTATTATAGGATAAATATATCAGCCATCCTTTATATAAACTAGTAATTGTCTAGTGGTCGAAATCCAATCATAATTCATTAAGAATAACCCCATACATTTCTTATTGATAACTCAAAAGGGCATATATGACACATAAATCTTATGAACAACTACTAAACAAACAAAAAATAAACAAAATTGGTGTGGAACAGAAGAGGAAGATGTATTCGTACTTTGTGTCTGCTAATTTATATTATACTAGCCTCTGCCCGTGACTTTGTTCACATAGAACTTTAGGCTAACACTAACACACAGCAAAAGCTCTCTAGGGAAAAAACGATTTTCAATCATTCTTCATTGGTGCTCTTCTCCTATTGGTATTGGCGTGATGATATATAGTCTATAGCCATCCTCGATAAATAAGCTATATAACATTGAAAGAATTTTTCAAATCAGAGCAGTAGTTCCTGAGATTACCCTCTACAATGGCACAACATCACAAACTTTACTTCTTTATAATATTAGTATAGACTAATTAAATCAAATTAAAACTATAATAAATAATTGTGAATACTTATTTCAAATTTAAAAAAGAAAATAAAATATGCTGGATTATAGTATATTTATATTTTACACAGTATGTAAATGTTATTGAATCCATTTTTAAAACTGTAAACAAAATTATCAGCACATTTTTTCCACATACATTGCTTACAATAGTAGATATATTTTATTGAATATATATACTATTATTTTATTTATAAAAAAACTTGTTAATTAAATTAACTTGTCTATAAATCTGAAATTTATTTCTTATATATATAATTTTTTATACTATGTATTATTCTTTGCAATTCATTTATTAATATCTTCTATCAACTACAAACTATTAGAATTATATAAATTTAATATTAAAGATAGATAGATAATTACTTGGTAACAATAATTCTTTTTTAGTTGAAACCATGATCACAAGTCTTTTTTTTTATATTCTTCATATAGAGATTATCCTTAATTAATAGTATTATAAATATTCAAAATGTATACACAAAAAACATTAATTACAAGCATTTAGTTAGTTTTGATATAAGTAGTTTAATTATTTTAGTCATATTTCCTTGTTTCTTACATTTCTAGATAATGTCATACATAAATGACAGAGTCACAAGACATAAAGCAAATAAATAAGGCATAATTGTTGAATAAACTTTACGCGTAAGATACCTACTTCATAGTTAATATATTGTTTCCTCCACTCTGGAGTTATATGAGCACTTAAATGTTCCGCGAACTTCATTGTCCTCACTCCAGAAACACGTCTTTATTATAGTAAGAAACATAAATTACTACACAACAAAACTATTACTCTACTGCTATGTTTATTTTACGACAGCTTGATAACGGTGACCTCAATACTCTAAAGATTAGTATACTGAACAAACTTTGGAATGGTTATGATGTAAAGTTAAGAATAAATGCAGTTTTATAATATTTTATAGTAAAGTATTTTCATTTTCATAGTAAAACAAATCCTCACATAACTGCATAGACTAATTTACTGACTTTGACAAATGCTTTGACAGATTGGAGATTTTGATATTAGTGAAGCACCCATGTAAAAAGGTTGTTTACATTCATTTAGTCACGGTTTTTACTAGTAATTTAGGAAGAGGAGTGGCAAATTTTAGATGTTAAAATATTAATATAATCTGTATATATTTACAATTCCGACTACGGCCTATATAACCAAGCCGAATCGTTGAAAGATAAAAGTGTTACATGTATTCGAGATACGAAGTTTTTAAGAGTAGCTAAAAACGACTAAATAAAGACTAAAATGTTATTTTGAAGAGTTACCCTTGTGATTAGTTTTAAATTGTTTTTTCATATCTTAATAATTCCATATATTTAGATGCAAAAACATAAATGATACGACGCAACGAATGTATAGCTTTAGGATTTTTAGTATAATATTTACGAAATTAGTTGAATATGTTGTCTTCAATTTTTAAACTATATTTTTGACGAAAAAGGTCTATTTATGCTCTGAAGTAAACAAATTAAAAACTAATGTCTTTTTTAATTTAAAACTGTCAATGATATTAGAAATATTTCTAATATCATTGAAAACTGTAGATAAAGACAATATATAGGGCAAGTTCCATTAGACGTTCACAACGCTCACAACACCCTTTTCGCCGTTCCACTAAATAACCGCAAGCGTTGCGGTCGTGCCGAAAACGTCATTGATGACGTCATAACATACGGTCACGCGAAGGATATTTATATTAAATAACATATTTTATTGAAATACATAAATGAAATATGTTAATTAAGTTTTGATAATTTTACTTCTTTTGAAAAATATTGTGAATTCTAAAATTCAATGTAGAAATTAATTTATAATCATTTCATGGTAATTTAATATTTTTCATTTAACCAATAAGGTGAGAGAACCGTTTTGGACGCGCTAGCGAACGCACGTGTCCGATATCTCCTCTGTTCGAGATCTTTTGTTCTCGATTTCATTGTGCTTTGTTTAGTGCAGCTGTGGCACACGTGTACAAAATCTACCTGAGTGAGTGAGACATTCCCTTATTTATATATTTACCCGTTTATTTATATACTCATTTTTCTATTCCTTATTCTTAAATATCTAACCAACTATTATTTATTTGTTTAATTATCTATTTATTTCCTCATATATTTCGTTAATTTTTATCTATTCAGTGATAAAGTAATCTATTGCTGTGCCCCCGTATATATGTAAGTACCTATTTATTATTATTTATCTATTTATTTAACCATTATTTATTTATGTTATAGTATTTTATTCATATACATGGTCCCCTGTCTCGCCCACTCATTTATTTATTTTGTGCTTTCGCTTTGTTTAAACAATTCTCTTGGTCCGGACTCGATATAGTTCCGTAGCTTACCGTTTGGCGTGCCCCCCTGCCCTTAAGGCAGGGAGGTTGGTTCGCGGCCCCTCCCTCTCAGTCCATCGCGATGGACACACAAAAATTTGAAAGGTTCTGTCGCAGCCTTCTCGCGCAAGGCGTAGATGAGAAACTATTTAATACCGCTTTAATAGATGCATCGCAGCCCTCCGAGGGCACGCAATATGTCGCGAACTTGCCGACCGCGAATTCCTTCGCATCACTCTCGCCGCAATCGCCTCTCGATGCGCGAGACAAGGACCTATTAGAGGCCCCAATATCGAGCTCTAGTTCGGAGTCCGACTCCGAAATGGAGCTAGAAGTAACGGCGTCCGCCGAACCAACCGCGACCGCGACTACGACTGCGATTCCCGCGCCTTCAGCGCAGCTAGACAAGGACGGCTATACGACCGTTTCGTATAACAAACGACGCCCGGCTAGTCCGTTAGAGCAAGGTTCCGCAGGTAAAATTGTCAACATAGAGGGCGCCCGTGTGCCAGCACCAGCTATACCGTCGCGAAAACCGAGCGCGAGTAAATCTAGCTCCGTCTCGCTCTCGCAGGGCTCCGCAGATAGGAAGCCGCGCCCCCCGCCTCCTGTTACGATTCAGGATAAATCAAAATGGACCGCGATTTCCAACCGACTTAAGACCCTTAAGGTCAATTACACGTCTACACTTAGCACTCCGGCGGGCATCCGTGTTAAGTGTCCCACCTCCGACGACCATCGCACTCTTATACGATTCCTTACTGAATCGAAACTCGCGTACTTTACTTACGCGTTAGAAGACGAGCGCCTCCTGCGTGTCGTGTTACGCCGTGTCCCGGCCGAAATCTCGGTCGAGGACGTTACCCTCTCTCTTAAGGAGAAAAACTACCCGGTGCGTGAGGTACACCGTATGTACCACCCACGCACCCGCGCTCCTTATAATATGGTTCTCGTTCTCCTCGACCGGTCGCAGGAGGGCAAGGCCATCTTCTCACTCACTTCGGTGTGTGATCTCAATGGGGTCACCGTTGAGCCCCCACGCAAGACCCACATTCCTTCGCAGTGCCATAACTGCCAGAGTTATGGGCACTCCGCGAAGAATTGTCATCTCCGTCCCAGTTGCGTCAAGTGCCTGGGAGACCACGCCACGAAGGAGTGCGAGCGCACTCCTGGCACTCCCGATCCTCCCAGCTGTGTGCTTTGCGGTAACGCGGGTCACCCCGCGAATTATCGCGGTTGTCCCCGCGCGCCGCGCTCACAACGTCCCCGTCAGGCGAGGCAGGCGCCCGGGGCGCCTGCAGCCGCCGCCCGCCCTCCGCCTCCACCTCTCATGTCCGTGGAGGCCTTCCCGGGCCTGCCGGGCCCCTCCCGCGCACCGGTTGCGCCCGCGCCCACGATCTCACCGCGCTCGCCACCCTCTGTGCCGCGCGCGGCCCAACCCGGGCGGGCCCCTATGGCCCCCTGGGCCTCCCGACCTCAGCCTCAGGCCTCTTCTAGGCCTCAGGCGACGCATGCTCCATCAGCTCTCTCAGGTAAATTCGACTGGATGGAGCACTTACTCAGAGAACACGACATTCAGGAGGTTATCGCCTTCCATGCCATAGTCGAGGTAGAAGAAGGTTGCGGTCTTCTCACCGCTATAGCGCGTTTTCCGGCTATCGGAGCCACAATTCAGCGCCTCGCCCGTTCACCGTCGTTTAAATAAGTTTTAAAATTCACGAGTCTTAATAAAGTAAAACCACGCGGTCTATGTCTCTCGTTTTTCAATGCGAGATCCCTTCGGTCACAGCGCGATCTAGTAGCTGACTTTTTACGCGATAGACAGATTGACGTTTTCCTTATCCAGGAAACGATGTTAAAACCGAGTATGCGTAATCCGAGAATCGCGAATTACTGTATAGTCAGGAACGACCGTGTCACCCGCGGGGGTGGCACGTTAATCTATTTTAGGCGTTCGTTGTATTGCATGCCGTTAGATCCGCCCGCGCTAACCAATATGGAAGTGTCAGTGTGTAAATTAGGTATGACCGGTCACTCGAATATTATTTTAGTTTCCGCGTATTTGCCACCAAACAAAGAATTGCTAAGATCCGATTTACAGGCGCTACTTAACTTAGGAGATTCAGTTATTATAGAGGGGGACCACAATAGCGGGAACGTTATCTGGAATAGTCCGTGTACCTCTCGTAACGGGAGAATACTCGACGAACTAGGTAGGGTTCTCGCTTTTGACGTCATAGCCCCTCTGGAACCCACACACTATCAAGATCATTACCGACCCACAGTATTAGATATAGCTCTATTAAAAAATATCACGCTTCCTGTACGACTCATACAAGTAGTTCACGAACTTGATTCAGATCATCGCCCGGTTGTTTTACAGTTAGGTCACAATTCAGACTTCACCCCGCCGTCGGTTAGCGTGGCTGAATACGCGAAACTCGTTCAATATTTTAAAGAAAATCCGTCGTCTAGTAGTTTAGACAGGATTCCGGACGTGTTGGTGTCTAAAGCCGACGTGGATTCGGCCATCGATTCCCTGGTTGATTACCTCCAGACCGCCGTCAGGGTGACCTCGAAAGAGGTACAAGCGGCGAACGATCGCCGTTTTATACTCCCTGACGACGTGAGAGCATTGATCACGGAAAAGAACGCCGCGACTCGAGCTTACGACGCTTACCCGTCTGTAGAGAATCGCGATCGTTTACGTTTGTTACGAAAAACAGTCAAGTCTCGTATTTCTGAGATCCGGGGCGACAGGTGGGACAGACTTCTGGAAGGTCTCCAGCCATCTCACCTATCGTACTGGACTCTAGCGCGAACTCTCAAATCAGATATGGTCACTCCAATACCTCCTCTCGACAGAGGCCCCGGGTTGCCTCCCGCGTTCGATAGCATAGATAAAGCGGAATGCCTTGGCCACAAGCTTAGAGAAACAGTGTTCGCCAAACACTGATAACACTGACCCTTTCCATAACGGATTAATCGAATCAGCTGCGGAGCATGTACTCGCGTCTCCTCCGGCGGATACCCTAACCGCGATCACTTTCGATGAAGTTGCAGGCGCAATCAAGCGTCTCAAGCCTAGGAAGTCCCCAGGTCCCGATGGGATCAGGAACGAGGTTCTGAAACTCCTTCCTGATCGCATCATAGCTCTATTGGTCTGCGTCTTCAATGCGGCCATGTCCCAGGGTCACTTTCCAGCCGTCTGGAAAAAGGCCGTAGTGATAGGTATTCACAAGCCCGGCAAGAAAGCTACGCTTCCCGTTAGCTATCGCCCCATTAGTCTGTTAGATACCTTAGGAAAACTTTACGAGCGGCTCCTTCTGAACCGTCTTCAGTTCTCGATTACAGATTTAAAATTAATACCACCTGAGCAGTTCGGATTTCGCGCCGAACACTCGTGCACGAATCAAGTACACCGCCTCACGGAGTACATTTTCTCTAAATTTAACGCCGATCCGAAACGTAAACCGAAACGCACAATTGCAGTCTTCTTCGATATCGCCAAGGCCTTCGATAAGGTCTGGCACGGAGGGCTTATCCATAAATTATGTAAATCTCGCGTACCCGATAGGTTAATTCATATTATCCGCGATTATCTTACTGATAGGACAATCCGCTTCAGAGTGGATGGTGAACTATCGCTGCCCCACCCGATACGCTCAGGTGTGCCACAGGGCTCCATACTCGCGCCCACGCTCTTCAATATGTTCATCAGTGACCTACCTCGGTCTCGGGGGGTCGAGGTAGGTTGTTACGCTGACGATACCGTTATTTACACATCCGGCTGGCGGTCGGACTTTCTTAGGAAGCGCATCGAAAAAGCCGTTCATACTCTCGGTGAATGGTTTCGTCGATGGCGCATAGAAGTTAATCTCGATAAGAGTGCCGCAATACTCTTCGATCCCACGAAACGCGTTAATAAATTTGAGCCCATCAGGCTATACGGAATCGATATCCCTTGGGTCGAAGAGGTCAAATATCTCGGTGTCACATTAGATAAACATTTAAATTTCAATTCACATACAGACAGAGTGCGAAACAAAGCCGCTATGGTCTTGGGTCGCCTCCATCCGTTGCTTTGTCATAAGAGTAAGATGTCCCTCAGACACAAGCTCACTTTGTATAAGACGTGTATCCGTCCCGTGATGACATATAGCTGCCCCGTTTTTGCGCATATGTCCAAAGATAACTTTCATAAGCTGCAGGTTCTCCAAAATCGTGTTTTACGTAAAGTGACCGGTGCTCCGTGGTACATTCGGAGAGTCGATCTCCATAGAGACCTAGAGATCCCTTCTATCTGGGCGTACGTAAAATCACTTACGATTAGTTATTTTGAAAAAGCTGCGAATCATCCCAATCCGTTAGTGGTATCCGCCGCAAACTATGAACCCGTACCTAACGCTGCGCGTTATAAAAGACGTCCGCGATGTATTTTTACCGACCCTCCTGATTTAATCACGTCAGCGAACGATCAGTACCAGCCTGTCCCTCGAAACAGAGCGTGCTCACGCCCACGCCCGCGTAACCACAGATCACGCCGCCGTGGTCTGGGGGTTAATTTCGCTCCCGCACACCCGATTAGGCCTCCCACGGCAGTGGCTTAAGCCTAGGTTCGATCCCTCGGTAGGGAGCCCTTGAGTGCGTTGCTTGCGCGATACGGTGACACACAAATATACATCACTGCTACAACACTACACGATCACCCCCACACACGTGCACGCCTACACGCTTACACATGAAAGTAGAAGGGTTTACTTTTTTCCCTCATCGAACTGAAAAACTTTTAATTTTCCGATAATAAATATATGGAGGAGTTGTTGAGGCGTGTATGCTTGGTACACATATACGTTTCAACAACTCATACATATATGAATAGTTAGCTAGGTTAGCTAAGATAGGTCGCGATTTTGCATGCAACAGGCAACAGCCAAGCCGAGGTGTGCCGTGCACCCTTGAGCTGGTTGCCAAAATAGAATCGGCTGAGTGCCTTAAGCGCTCGCCTTAGTAGTCCGGTGAAGCTGTTAAGACCTTGCTGGGTCAATAGCGTAGACATTTCGAAAAAAAAAAAAAAAAATTAACCAATAAGGTCATTTTTATGTTTTTATGATAATTAAAATAAAAAAATTGAATTATACATTGTTTCTTTAATATACTTAAATGAATTTAATAATTATTAGAATTTACTGTTAAGACTTACAAAGTGTAACTTAACCTCTCAAAGCTTTTGCTTTATTTTTTCTAGGTCGCCATTTTTATTATTTATCTGAACGCTCAAAACGCCCATAAATGTGTTCCACTAGCGCTTACGATCGTAACTCTAGAGAGCTAGTGGAACGGGAAAACTCGCGGTCGTGAGCATAGATAAGATACTATACTGATCGTGAGCGTGAGCGTTGTGAGCTGCTACTGGAACGCAGTCAATATCACCATAACAATATATGTCCTATATTTAATATATTACCGTAAACGTCTAGTATACACTTTTACTTTAGCAAATATAATAATATTTGGTACCTTAAATTTCATAAATTTATTATTTTTTATGTTTCAATTTCTAAAATCGATTTGATCTCTGATACCAAAATTTACCTTTAATAACAAATTTTATTTTAACCAGGGTAGCAGTCTACCACATTTTTCATTAATAAAAATTGTTAGCCGATATAATTATGTAACTAATTTTCAAGTATATTATATCGTACACTGTTTTCATTAGACAAAACTAAAATAAGTACATGTATTTTAAACTAGTAGGGATTCTGGTTCTGTTTGTATTGATATTTCCTATTAAGTTTTTGCACTATGCAATATGATGTAATTTCCTGTTCAATACATGAAACGCTAGTATTATTATCCTGTGTGCTTAGTGTGAGTTTGCAAAAATATACCGTATGACGTTACTATAGCGTTCACTGAGGTTACGGGAAATGTACCGAGACCCGAGTATATGCGAGTGTGAGTTCATTTTGTGTTGGCGATAGGATTTACGTTGACTCACTGTGAACAATGATTAGTTTCTTTTATTATGTTGGCAATCTTAAACGTCATTTGATACCCCGACCAAATTAAACAGTCTCTAAAAACTATAAGTCCTTCAACAAAACGAGTCACATATCAATTTAGGCGGGTTACGTATGCAAACGCAGATTTGTTTATTTACTTGTTTGCTTCGTGAATGTTACATTTCTTTACAATTATTTATAATCTATACTTTTTAGACAAAATATGCTACGCCTATGTATACAAAATCAGTAATTTCGCTACACAAAATTGTAAAAATGTCGACATTTTATTCAATTATTTGAAACAGTAAGTATTTGAGGTTATTATATTTCGAGTAAAATTTTATTGAATTTATGTTGTAATTATAGTGCTATTTATACATTTTAGACACGGAAATCTCATTAAGACTCAGCGACTTTAAGACACAGTGAAGAGTTGACTTGTAGAGATGAAGTGAACAAAAGCGCGAGAGAACACAAGAAGACTTGAAAAAACATAAAAATAAAATATGGAGAGAGCATTGCAGAGTTTAATACAGTGATGTCATGATTATATGGAAATGAGATTGTAACAGGCTGGAATTAAGAAATAAATATTCAAACACAAGACTGAATTCTTTAGATTTATTAGAATCAATATTATAGAAATTAATAGTAAAAACTAGTTTTATTTCAATTATAATGATATAATATAATACTTTCTATTTTATTATTGTTCTATTCTACATAATAATTGATCACTTAACAATCTTCTGCCAATTACATATGAAGTGGTTATTGTCTCCGTAGTAGTAGAAAATTTCATGATCAGGGTCACATCCTTCTTCCTATGGTACTATAATATCAAATATATCCATCATTTTATGTACGGTGCAGTAAGCCTGAATTCATTCTGCCATATTCTAACTGCTCACAATGAAAAACTGCTAGTTTCAAACATTGTTATTGGTTCTTTAGTTTTGTACAAGCATTTTTCATAAATATTTCAGCCTCTGTATGCTTTCCTTCATGATTAGCTTCTGTTGTGTCAGGAGTGGTATGTAAAATTAGAATCATCAACAAGAGGGAAACCAATCTCCTAAAAAATTAAACAATATTATTACTGTGAAAGAATACATTGATGTACAATATAAATAAAAAACACAATTATAAAATATTTGTCTACATACATCTTTTCCATGTATATAAGGGGATTAAAAATAATTGAATATTTTTATAAAAAAATAATGAAATTAAGTTTTCTTATTTCAATTACAAAGTATGTGGTGGTAGAACAAATATGTTTTCCCAGTTTATTTGTTTATTGTAAGTAAAGCGCTGACAATTTGTCATTACAAATACACTTATACTTCAAATACAAAAATACTGGATGTCTATGAGTGTTACCTATTCTAAGTACACCAATGTCAGAGTATGTATATATCAATATATATATTTTAGCAAAAGCCACACTATTTTTCCATGTTAGTCTAATAATTATATGGTTATATAGCTGACTATATTGTATCACATATCAGTGAGTCAATACCAAATTTCCCCTTAACTTTATATAATATGGTTTTCATCAACCCAGTCATATATGAAATAGTTATTTGTAGGTTATTTATGTCAATCTAATGCATATATTTTTTTAAGTTAACATAATATTTACCATTTATCCATTTAAGAGACTGGTAGTGTTTACAATAGTAATAAAGATGTTCATCTTCTTTAGGAGGTCCAAACACGATGAAATGACTACCATCAAAACAGCTAATCATAGCATTTACAATAAAACCTGAAAGAATTAATAAATATATTGATATATATGTTGATGCATATATACATCAATTATAGATACATAGTCTTGTTTAAATTGAAATATAGTTATATTATTTAGTAAGAATTGTGTCACCCTTCTCATAAGTTGTCTGTTTAAAGATATCAATTTGAAACAAATGGTAACTTTGCAAATAGTTTTCTTTATTATAGTAACCCTTGAATATACCATATGCATATGACTTGGTAAATAAACAAATACAAATAAATTACTATGGATATATACGTTAGAATGCTAGATTTTAAATTTACATATTCCTTACAATGCTTTATTCATGAGAGTTTATTTGCTACCCCTATTAGCTCCCGATTGGATCTAGTCACAGGTGTATTGAGTATATTTTGTGGAGATCACGATTATTGCACTTATATGATAAAAAAAGTTCACTTACTAAGATCAAGAATATTTACCTTTATTTTCAATGTAACTCGTAGTGATGAAGGCTTTATATTAGTTTCTCGTAATTTTTTTTGCACAAACACTATGTTTTCTTTGCGAAGTGGTACCTTTTCATAATATGAATCTCCATAGGATCTTCTAATGAATCATTGTTACTGCGAAGTTTTGTATGAACAATGGCCATATTATTTCTTATATCTTGTGTTTTCACTATTTCAAACATTTTCAACGCAAAAAGTAACGTCCTTTTATATTATTTATGCTATAAAAATACTTTTACTCTACAAAGCTATACGTCTCACGACAAAATTCAAAGTGAAAAATGTACTAGTGACAATGTGAACATATCTACTTATGAAACATCAAAATGGCATATAATTGTAACTCGCACTCGCAAATAAGCATTTACGCGCCTCTACGTGCTCGCGTTTCGAACCTCGATATCAACAAAGTAAACATACAAAACTCGCACTCATAAACTATGTCTTACATGCGAGCAACCAGATGGCGCTTTTAAAATCCCATACAAACGGTAGTGAACGTCAACGCGTCCGAGTGAGTACAAAAACTCACACTAAGCACACTGTGTTTAAATGTCATTGGGTCGACTGCTCCGCTAGGAGTAATATTATTCTGTGGTCGACTGTTCCCGTGGTTGAATCTTTGTTGGAGTAAAAGATCTCAGAGTGCCCCACTGACTGTATGATTCCTATAATACTCTTTGCTATATGACTATGGTCAAACCCACACGACTCAATTCTATCAAAGGTTGAGTATCTACTTATGTTAATAAACCAGTTGTGGTCCACGCCGAAATTATATGTCAAGATAACTTAAATATTGATAAATACCAATATCAGTACCTTAAAATAATACTCTATTATTTGTATTTTAAACTTTGATTTTATTATGCCTAAATCCGAACTTATGAATACGATCAGAGCGGCCAAAAACGTTGATAAGGACTCTTGCTCTTTGCGAAAAGAAGGTATTAAAAATCGATTCGTTAACTCCTCGAGCACCTTGGTTCGGTTATGTTTAAAAAGATTTCAGGATTAAATAGTTTTGCTTTTACTGGCGCATCGCGGCTAAATAGTAAATGGTAATATGTACTTTATTACGGAACAATAACCATTTGGCGTCAAAATATATACGACAAAATCGATTTTCATATTTCGCAGAATAATTACTTGCTGGTAATTGCACACGGGTGACGGGTCACCCGTCACTGCATAACAAATGACTGGCTAGTGTAGCAGACATCCCCAAAGTCTATTTAGTAGCATTAACTATTGTTTTCATCTTAATATTTTAATTGTGTGAAATTCGTGATCCATGTTGAAATTTTCAATCTCTATCAGAAAGCAATGTTTGATTTTACAGAAAATTACTTATTTTGTATGAGACTTTCGAGGATCGAATAGAGTAGCTTACTTTTCTCTGGAATAAGGAATAGCGGTATCAATTATTTTAGAGTAGGTTACATGGGTTAAAGAGTAAAAATTTATAAAGGTTCCTTTCCCTTTGATTACATTTTTACTAGTAAGTAAGTAAGAGACTAGTTTTTGTCCACGACTTTGTTCGCTCTAATGTAAATCAACATATATCTCACAACCATAACTTTTTTCTTAAGAATCCTGGTGCTAGTATGATAATAAAAGTTTATTTTAAATAATCATGGCTTTTTATATTTTTTATAATAATTTTTGCAATTTTTTGGTTTACAACCAAAATAATGAGTCCAAAGACACCAATATATAATCTTTAATCACTATCCACAACTTCTTGTTTAATTCCACGATTATTGATTTTAGCACCAAGCCACCCATAGTCCAAACGTTCTGGTATAACTCTTGCAACTTTTCTGGGTTCTTTGACAAGTGTTTTAGGGCACTGCATTTCTGACCAACTTATTGGAATCATGCCAACTCCTTGCGGTGAACCTTCTGCTGATGCTATTACAACGCCAAGCTCATTTTCTGCAGTTGATAAGTGATACCAGTGTATTTCTGTCATTGGGAGCTGAATTTAAATTTTAAGGAAATTTTTATTTAAACTGTTATATCAGTTATCATACAGAGTCGTACATTTTGAATAGATATAAATGTTAAAATATAGCACTTGAGAGTTACAATTAAATAAGACGACTTTTTTTTAACTAATAGACTGCATTTTAGTATGTATGTCACATTTGGAAACATTTAGGCCACTACAATGTAAGCTTATACAAAATATATACCAGGTGAATGGTTAAACATTTTTTTTTATTAACGTGGGGAGATCCCTTTTGAATATGCCAACTTCTCGAGGGAGAGGATGGTTTATGTCGAACTCGCACGGACTAAAACCCCACGGTGTACTGTTCGACCGTATTGTTGGGGTGGCAAGGGATCGAACTACGCTATTCTCCTTGGATAGCAGTCCCAACAGCCCGCCCGGCGGAAGGTGGCCGCCTGGCTCTCTCCTAATAGGGAGACAGACTAGTTGCCTCTCCTCATCCGCCGAACCCGTACAATGAGGAGCGTATTCTAGCATATGACACTCCATGGTCACATCTAATATATAAAATAATTATGTAAAAATAAATACTAATAAACAATACAGAAAATCTACAAAGTTAAAGTTGGTTCTAAGACTTTCAAAAATATACCTAATAAACCTAGGAGCAATGACCGGTGCTGAAAGCTGCAAGGCCAACTCGGAGTTAATAACTTTCGATAATAAAACCAACAATATACTTTGTTTTGTTCATGCTACGAAAAATTATCCTTTGTTACTCGGTCTTTCACTTTCATTTCATCCGAAGGCTGTCATTGACACTGCTTTAACATAGGCGAGTAGAGGTTTGCGTATAATTTTTGTAATTTCTAGATAAGCAGGTCAAATACTAAGCACCTATTTTTTCAAGTTGATTTATAAATCCAGTGCAGAGTATGCTCCAAAAATATTGCTACTGTCAAAACATTCAGCCTGTATTTGGTTTCCTTTTTTGGCATGAGCATTAGAGATGTGAATAGCAAAATGATAGAACCACATGTATAATTTGCATAGTTTAAATTAGTAATACATTTATAATAAAGTGATAGAAACTTAGTGAATATAATAAATAGACCATGTAATAGAATAAGCATTATAAGTGGAGCTACTTTTAAAACCATTTACCATTACAGCAACCGTTTACATTTTATAACACCTTTTATAAAAACACCAAACAAGATATATTTGAAATTGATCACAGTATTATATTAACTATCCGACAGTGGTAGTAATAATCTGAAAGATTGATTGCCAAAAATAAAGTAAAAAAAAACATTACATTTATATTTTTGTCAAATACTCGAATTTCTAGCATTTGTAGTAAACTATTTTCATAATCATGTCAAGACTCTACATAAATTATACTACCTGTCTACATAATAACTGTGCACATTTAAAATAAGAATATTGAGATACATTTATTGTTTACAAACTTGATAATTATCCATAAAATATTTGCCAATACATATTAAAAGTATATAAATAATAAGATTATGTATATTCATAAACACCTGTGTTTATCTACCAACTATGCCCTGATTGTATCTAGTTCCCACATACAAAAATGAATATTTGTTTGTCTTATCTATGTATGAATAGTTAGCTTAGTTTAGCTTAGGCAGATTTGTGGTGTTGAATTCAAGTCAACAGCCTATGACAAGGTTTAGCCACTTTGGCACCCTTAAGCTTGTTGTGAAGCTGCAAAATACTCATCTTAATTGTCCGGTGAAGCTGGGAAGGTCGGTAAGACCTACAAAACAAACTGTTTAAAAAAAAAGTTCGTCTATTATGCAATCCTGTACCACTTAAATATTAGATTGCCATAAATATATACTAATATTATAAAGAGGTAAAGTTTGTGATGTTGTGACTTTGTAGAGGGTAATCTCAGGAACTACTGGTCCGATTTGAATAATTCTTTCATTGTTACGTAGCTCATTCATCGAGAATGGTTATAGGCTATATATCATCACGCTAAGACCAATAGGGGCGGAGCACAGATGAAAATGTTTCAAAATCGGGATGTTTTTTCCTCCTGAAAACAGCTTCATATTATGTTAGTGCATCTATTCCATGGGAAAGAAGTCACGGGCAGAGGCTAGTCTTTAATAACTTACTGGACACACTACAAACAGCATGCAGCATGTCAACCTTTAAATTTCAAAGACAATGAGAGCAAAAAGCCAAGGCAAATTTTAACCACAATTAAAATATAAACAAAAGGATACAACTCTGGCTAAAATGACATCACCCGGTCTGAAGCATTTATAAGGGTCAATTCTGTCTTTCTCGGTTGCTCTTATGTCTTCTTTCTTCAGTATTCCTCTATAAGGTCTGGCAACCACAGACGGCCCCACACATAGTATCACACACTGGGCCATTCTTGGATTAACCACTGTTACCTTTGCTGTGACTATATCACCAGTTTTAGGGAGTATGCTTGGTGTAATTGTGCTCTCAACTGATACAATTGTAGTCTGAAAGTGGAAACAGTCACAAAAAAATTAACACTTATTATTATAATAGCTTTTGCTCATGGCTTTGTTTGTTATAAGGTAGATTTAATCCTATCTCAGCAACAACACATTCTTTCTCAATAAAATATACCCATACATACATTTATACATAATATACTTCACATTTATAATGTTATTGAGATCTTATCTTATTATTATAGTACTATTATTATATCATTAATATATATGTAAACCCACTTGGCCACAATAGAAAATCAGCACTAGGGTCACTTGTAAAGGTGGCAGCCAGCATATGCTGAACGTGTGTGCCTTTGCAGTAAAACTGTGGCATAATTTTAATTTTAATAGACTTTTAATTTTCAATTTCTTTATTTTTTTTTTAATGTTTAAATCTTTATAACTCTATTTCTGTAATATTATATTGTCCTTGTATTTGCTGCAATAAACATATTTTCTTTCTTACCCCTGAGAACTGGTACGGTAAATTTTATGATGATTGGTTGAGTAGTTATGGAGTAAAAGTGTAACAAGCAATCTCACATTTGTCTTTATAATATTGGTAAGGACTAGCTGTGCCCACTACTTCGTTCGAGTGGAATATGATGTACAAAACAGTGACCTTTCTGCCATACTTAAGTTGTCACTAATAGAATTACAGTAACTTTTAATAGACCACACTGATTTTTATGAAACAAGGACTAAATGTTACATGAAGTGATGTTTTATCGTTTCCTATAAAAGCTTTTATCATGAATGCAGTATTTTAGCAGTGATGCGTCTTCAAACAAAAAGATAGACATTTTGAAAATTGATTGTAATGTATTTTATAACTTATTTTGTAGACACCTACAAAAATTTACTTCATAGAAGTCTAAAAAGTACAGACACTTTACAGCCTTATTATATTCATAATGTTCTGCAAAATAAAAGCAATTTTGCTTATAAATACAAGTACGTGTGACATCACCAGATGTATTACATTTTTAATACTTCTAATAATACGCATTTAGTAATGTTTCGAAATTGCGATGCTACTTTAGACAATTTGCAACAGCTTCTATTTTGTTAAAAATTATAAGGTAATTGAATTAATAAATGTAACTTGACTAGGGTTGACATGTGATAACTTACTTGTGTTTGTTCATCGACTTTGTTTTTCAAAACACCAGCTAACGTAGAAAGTATATAACCTCGCATCTCAATAGTTCCAGGTCCGGCGATATGGTTATTATCAGCGATGCTTAATTTCATGCCCGGGATGCATATTTGTCCAATTTCTTTAATTTTTTCCTGAATGTTCATTCTGATTATTGAAATAATATTAAAAATTCGCTTTGTTTTGAAGTTTGTAATAGGGATGCTCGATATTCATCGATGCTAGAGAAACATCGATGTTTTAATTTCGATAACATCAACACATTGATATTTTGATTTCGATTACATCGACATATCGATGTTATGAGAATAAAATATTGAAATATCGATATAATATTTAGCGTATTGTAACGTTGCATGTACTAACTAGAGACTAGATAAATATCAAATTTAACTATTTTACACTAGACGATACTAATCAACGTAAGTAAGCCGTACGAATAGTTATTTCTTTGCATTTCCTAAGGGAAAAAGGAAAAGGGGACAGCTTCAGAAAGGCTTTTTATTCAAAACTAGCCATTTCTTGTACCAGCAACGGAACAGATAACATGAAAAACACCCAATAAAATTTAGTTTTATATACAGACAGTTTTATTTTTTAGCAAAAACATCGATGTTTTGAGACATCGATGTTAATTGTACATCGGTACTTTTTAACCAATGTTAACATCGATTTTAGTATCGATTTTTTCTAATATCAAGCATCCCTAGTTTGTACTTTAGAGAACATAGAGTATTATAGGGGTGTCTTATAGTAACAATAATCGTCCAATAAGACAAGCGAAAGAATTAATCCATACTGCCAATTCTGAAGTTGTTAAAATATAGGTAGTTCTATGTATTCTTTAGATAGTTTACTTCTATGCCCAAGTTAATGTAAGGGTATAGCGCCAAATTTTCTATATAATATTTCGTAAATTTTTAACCATCACTTTATCTTCTTAATTTTCAAGTCGTTTTTTTTACCAATTCTGAAGCTGTAAATATGGATAGTTAACATGTATTCTTTAGTCAGTTTTCTTCTATGTCCAAGTTAATGTAAAGGCATAAGAGCCAAATCTTCTATATAATAATTCAGACATTTATTTTCTTAGTCTTCGAGTAGTCAAAAAACAAAATTGTTCAAACACCTCCAAGCGTGGAATTGATAAAGTCACAGATATGTTTTAAGTTATCAGAACAAGTTAGAAGATCGATGTTCTAGTAATGTGTCCTGAAATTATTTCAAAGTTCCAACAAGATGGTAGCACTCTTATTTTAACTGCCTAGGGAATTTATGTAGCATCTCAGAATTCATGCTTCGTGGTATTATTTTCCATTTACTTCACTTATGCACAATAAACGATCCATATTACATAAAACGCCACCAATTTTACACAATATAGATTCAAGTAACACAAGCTTATGAATAAAATATAAAATCTACTACATGTCAGACTAAAATCACGACAAAAAAAAAAAAACCGTAAGATGTCTTAGTTAAAACAATAGAGTCGTGTTGAATAAATTTGTCTCTCAAGTTTGTGAACACATAATAATTAGAATAAGGCCAGTGCTACCTATTTTTCTAGATTCAAATAGTTACAATTAATTCTACCAAGAGCGCACATAAGGGGCTAGTGGTTTTTGTATTTAAGTATAACATAAATACAAATAAAAATACTAATGGTTTATTAGATATATTACAATCTATGTAACAATCACATAAATTATTGTTTTCTATAATTATTTGCCAGAAACACTAGAAACATTTAATATCGATACTACAAATACATATACATGACGCAATTGAAATAAAAAATACAAGTAATTCTAATACAATTAAGAAATATATGTATCAGTTACATATCTATGTCACTTAATAAAGAATAAAAAATAAATAATTTATAAAGAAACTTTAAACTAATTGCACAGTAATTTAATAATCACGTCAGATAGGCTACTACAATAAAAGCGTGCTCTTGTGTCGTGTATATTTTTTCCTCATCAATTTTTACAAAAAAAATCTAATTGGACTTAGATATAATTTTTTTTGTAACTTTATTACCATTGCCGAGTAGAAGATATTGCAAGTTTCTTGCGTTAATGAACTAACAAGTTGAGCAGCATGTTCTTAGAACTTTTCACATAGTTTTTGTGGCAAGTCGGAATCCATGTTCCGTGGTATTCTGTCTCACCCACTTCATTTGTGCACAAGAACCAAACTATATTACATAAAATACTATCCATAATAAAAGATATGCCGCCAAATTACACATCAGTATAAATAACATATAACATGCACTCCATGATATTCCAAGATTCGGCCAAAAACTCTTATAATAATGGTGAGTAGTCAACTGTATCCATTGAAATATAGATTATAACAAATAGATATAATGTTAATAAGCATATCTTTTTTTTAACTTTATTTTTGGCAATCAATCAGATTATTACTGCCATTTTCGCGTAGTCAATAATATTACAAGCGTCGTGCGATCACTTCAATATTGTGTCGTTTGAGTCAATATTCTAGCAAGATGGTGGATCCCTTGTTAGAACCTTCCAGGGAGTTTTTGTGGCATCTCAGAATTTCATGCTCCGTGGTACTATTTTCCATTCACTTTACTTATGCACAATAAACTAACTATATTACGTAAAACACCACCAAATTTACAGAATATCGAGTCAAATAACACAAGATTATGAATAAAATATAAAATCCACTACATGACAAACTAAAATTCCACAAAAAATTCTAAGCATATCTTACAGCAAATAATTATAAAAGTTTATGTTACAGCTCTAGTTCTTGTTGGACGTGTCACGTCAGCCGGTTGGCTGTCATCATTAAGTTGTATTATTTTTTGTGCAATTTCTCTAATATAACTCTAATAAAAACAACGAAATGTTAACAAAGTTTGAAACTAAATCGGCGAGGGTGAAAGGAATATCATTTCACGCTAAACGGCCATGGGTTCTTGCGAGTTTGCACAACGGTGTCATTCAGTTATGGGATTATCGAATGTGTACATTATTGGAGAAGTTTGATGAACATGACGGTCCAGTACGTGGAATCTGTTTTCACAGCCAACAGCCTCTCTTCGTGTCTGGTGGAGACGATTACAAGATAAAGGTGGGGTCATTTTTTATATTTGGTTATTACCGCTGTGCATTTGTGTATAATGTTTTTGACACGTAAGAGGTACGTATTGTAGGAAACGTATCCTGTATAATTTGATTCAATCATTCCAGGAACGATGCTTGCGTATATTTAATCTTTTACTCAAGTTTCTAATAAAAAGAGTTCATATTATTATTATTTCAAGAACTATGTACTAAATGTTTCGAGTAGCGCCTCTTGTAATAAGTAAATACTTTATTTTAATTCAGTAAAATGACTTTATTATCTTTAATTAATCTCAAAAGTAATGCATTTAAACATTGATGGTTAATCTAGTGTACAGATATTGGATAAATATCATTGCTATATCTTAAAAACTATAATTAGTTTCTTCTATTGACTAAAAATCTAGAAAAAAAAAACATTTAATTATATATTGATAAATGCATTTAAAATTGGTTTTAACATCCCTTTCTCTCTTCTCCTGTAGAATACATATAAAAATGGATGTTACAGTCATTTTACACCCTACCTCAATCCTTTCTCTCTTGTCTGTGTAACTGATGTTTGTCTCTCAATATTTCAAAATATGCAATTATTGTTACTTCATTATCTATACTAATATTATAAAGAGGTAAAGTTTGTGAGTTTGTGTTGTTGTGATGTTGTGACATTGTAGGGGGTAATCTCAGGAACTACTAGTCCGATTTGAATAATTGTTCACTATTCTATAGCTCATTCATCAAAAATGGATATAGGCTATATATCATCATGCTAAGACTAATAGGAGCGGAACACAGGTGAAAAATGTTTCAAAATCGGGATATTTTTTCCTTTTGAGAACTGCAGCATGTTAGTGTATCTATTCCACGCGAACGAAGTCACAGGCAGAGGCTATATAAAAATAAATTAGGATCACCTCTATTGTGTCACAGACTTTTTGTGTATTGATATGGGCATTAACTACACTACACCTATTCTTTAGACCTGTGTAATTTGGTATGTGAACTTTAATAATCTTGTGTTTTGATTCTATTAAATATCTATTTCATATATGTGAATGAAATGCCTATGGGATTTGGCATGAAATGTTTAAAAAAAATGACTGCAAAATGTTATGATGAGCAGTTCAGTTGTTAAGGTTTGAAAATGTAATAAATGTACAAACAAACTCATATTAATGTTTATACTATTTTAGTTAGGATAGGATATAATTATAACATAAATTTTGTTGCATAAGTTTTAGGCACTCCAAAGGAAATTTAAGTTTAGTCAACTTAAGAAATATCTTTTCAGTATAGAATGGGTTTCATTTATTATGCTATTGTTTTTAATCTATTGTATGTATACAGAATAACTTATCTACATATTTCTTAAGATTTTAATATATTGAGTCATGTAACCAAAGACAATTGAGTAAATAAAAAAAAAAGTTGCATACTAATTAGTGGTATTTAAATAAGATTCAATGATTAATTTCAGGTGTGGAATTATAAACAGAGAAGATGCTTATTCACTTTATTGGGACATTTGGATTATATCCGCACAACATTTTTCCACCATGAGTACCCTTGGATATTAAGTGCCTCTGATGATCAGGTGTGTAATAATCTCTATTAATTTGCTTATCCTATAACAATATTAAATTGTACATTGTATCTTTACACATAAGAGTTGTTGAGGTATGTATGCTTAGTACACATATTTCAATAAGTCATATAAGTATGTAGCTTAGGTTAGGTCAGATAGGTCACGAATTACATGCATCCGGCAACAGCCCAAGACAAGGTGTGTTGTACACCCTTTAGGTAGTTGCCAAAATAAAATCAGCTGAGTTCCTTAAGCACTTGCCTTAGTAGTCCGGTGAAGCTGTTAAGACCTTGCTAGGTCAATAGTGTAGTCAGTTCGAAAAAAAAACATTGTATTTAGATGAGCTTAATGATGCTATTAGTTATCTAGAAATGGGGAAGAAACCATTTTTATTAATACCTTCTGGTTTTCAATAAATAAAACACTATCCACTACTCATTTAAATGTTGAGCTTACTATGTACAGTAACAAAACTTTTCAGTTTTTAATACAAATTCAAGTCCATATAATTGTTATAAAATGATGAAGAATTATAGATTGAGATTGAAATCCTAATAAGAAATTGATTTATCATGTCACACATAGGTCTACTGTAGGGTTCTTGAACTGTGTGTAACAATATCCCTGTACTAAAAGAATCACATTATCATAAGTTGCGTGTAACTTATTTAATGGAAACAATAAATTAGTTGTGGTAATTAAAGTATAGGTCATCACTATATTTAAAAGAAACCTAATCCTTATAAATAATTGTATTACTTGTAGTCTCTTATGTTTTGTAATAAATATTCACTAAGGTTATATTTAAGTTTTTACATTCACTGGTATTTTTAACTGTATATAAGTGTCTTCTTATAAAAGGGAGCCAAATGAATTTGCAACCTGTAAGGAATTTCCTTAGGTTGTACTATACTGTAATAGTAGGGTATTTCACGGTTTATATCAGATTCTTGATAACAGATTCACCTTTATAAAATTTCCATCAATAACCATAATAAATACACAAGAAATAAATAAATTAGATAGCAACTTACATTATTCCTGTACACCTAGGCACCCTTATTGCTTAATCAAAATTGTTCAATTAAGGCTATAAGCAGGCATTAATTTTTGCTAAAACTACCACCAGATGTATCTTTAAGAGACATCTAATTATTAAAATACATTTACTGGTGGTAATATTAAAATGCATACAAAAAATTATTAATCTTATGAGATACTATTAACATATAAATGTATTCACAATGATATACAGTTATAATTTGTTATAATGACATCGAAGGGACTACTGATACTTTGTCGTAAAAGCCAATAGTCATAACAACCAGCGATGTTTTTCAGATACAGAATTCAGACGGGACCTTTGTTATGTATCAATATAACCAAACACAACATGTCACCATAAATGGTTTCGACTGTGTATTAACACACACATGAGATATACTTGTGAAGGTTACTTAATTATGGATAAAGTACAGTACAGACAGACATTAATTATCTTGGAAACACAATATTGCAACATCATTTCATTAGTAAAGACATCTTGTAGACAGTAAGAGAGAGTACCAATGAAGAGATTTTTCAATATTGTCACAGATCTTTTTGCCTATTTTTTTTATATATCATAGAAAGCAAACGAACAGGTGGGTCACCTGATGTTAAGTGATCATCTCCGTCCAAAGACACTTGCAACACCAGGGAATTGCGAGTGCGTTGCCAGCCTGTTTGGAGGAGTAGAGTGAGTGAGTGGAATGGTGGGCTGCCAGCACTCTTACTGACCGAACGAAACGCAACAATGCAAGCACTGTTACTTCACGTCGGTTTTCTGTGTTTCGGGTGCTACTGCTCCGGGTGAGCCGACCCATTCATGCTGACACCAGTAATAGCTTCAACATGGCTCTACCACCTACAACAATAATAGTAATATCAGATGGAATGGCTTCTGTAGCTAAACCGCAAATTATTTATTTATAATCCAATGCTAAAGTTAGTAGTTTATTACTTGTTATACTTTAAAATCTATTTCAGACTATAAGAATCTGGAACTGGCAATCTCGTCAGTGTATCAATGTTCTCACTGGCCACAATCACTATGTTATGTGTGCACAATTCCATCCCACTGATGATCTCCTGGTCTCAGCTTCCTTGGACCAGTCTGTTCGCGTCTGGGACTTTTCTGGCCTCAGGAAGAAAAGTGTCGCTCCCGGGCCCACAGGATTGGCCGAACATCTTAGGAATCCACAAGCAACAGATTTGTTTGGACAGGTAAAA
The DNA here is from genome assembly GCA_014332785.1 of Antheraea mylitta. Classification (NCBI taxonomy): domain Eukaryota; kingdom Metazoa; phylum Arthropoda; class Insecta; order Lepidoptera; family Saturniidae; genus Antheraea; species Antheraea mylitta. Next base: position 4,885,352 of record JACEII010000032.1, read on the forward strand.
GTGGTACAAGGATCATAGTGCTTCCTCATGGGTTGAGGTTTGGAATTGAAAACTGGTATTTCTACTCACTTTTTCTATTTTTCATTTACATTTGTATATTTTTTATAACTTTATTAAAACATTACTTACTTTTAAACTACTGACATGATTACCAATTGTCTAATATCATATATCATATTGATGCATGAAATATGAAGATAATAATTTTATGCAGTTTTACTGAATTATTTATTATCAAAACACACACAGTAACATAGAATATCGTCGAATAAGAAAAGTCCTAATGCAAAAAAAGTTACCTTTTAAATCATATCACAATCTATGTAAGGAAATAGGTAAATATAACTTTTACTTTAAAAAAATAGTGTGTAACCGTCACACGCGATAGAAGTAAAACTCCTTTTAATTATATGATTTTAATTATTATTCAGTTTCATATTTTTTATTAATTACTTTTTTTGCGTACTTTTCTATATTTTATTTACTTAATAACAAAGAGTTGCTAATAATATTATCTGTGTTAAATATCACAGTTCTAAATTAGCTGATACAGATTAGCACTACAGATAATGAAGCTTTGATGTAATTTGAAACCATAGGCAGCACGGTAGCGCGCCCATATATACATAATTAAATCTATTGTATGATTTTATGATTATCCTGCTAAATATTCTCTGTTATTATTATTTTTCAAAAATTTTCGATTGATTTGTTTATTGACAAAATTAAAAATATTTAAACCAGATGGTATGGAAATGTAACCTCGTATTGCCGTAACGGACTTCCGTTGCATTGTCGTCCAATTACCTCATAGTCGCGCCTAAAGAAAATTTTTACTTCAAAAAGTAATATTCCATAGTTGAATATATAATTTTGGAATTTTTTTATATTAAACATATAAAATATTACCATATAAAAATACAGTAAAACCAAAATATCAATAAAAGTCCATTGACACTGTAAATATGAAGCTTAAAATATCTTCTGTGTTAAAAAATGTCATACATAATCCGCTTGTTTTATGCATGCACAAGAACATATGGATAGCTTTTACAGTCTTTCCTTCTATTCACATGTAAATGACCAAATTCATATTGCTCCAAATATTATTTTCTTTATTTTTTATCATATTATGATATTTATTTTATTCACTAAACCATTGCGTTGCTAAAAGCAACTGTACATACAGGCGGACGCGGTGGTCAAGCATGTATTGGAGGGGCATGACCGAGGTGTCAACTGGGCATCTTTTCATCCCACTCTGCCGCTTATTGTCTCTGCTGCTGATGACAGACAGGTCAAGTTATGGAGGATGAATGATTCTAAGGTAATTATGAATTTATCAGCCATATAAATCAATTGAGATTTGCTGTTTACAATACCTTATATATCACCCTGTCACATAAATCATTTGATATTTCCTCTCGACAATACCTTAGAAATCATCCTGTCACATAAATCATTTGATATTTCCTGTTGACAGTACCTTAGAAATCAATTTAATTAAAAGCACTAATGACCACCTTGGTTTTGACTTTTCAAAAGATATTTAGAATTCATGTGGAAAATGTATACATGTATGTAAAATTTCATTATTCTAGATCCACTGGATTAACCTGTGCTATTGACCTATCCAGATCTTAACAGCTTCATCGGATTACTAAAGCGAGGGCTTAAGACACTCAGCCGATTTTATTTTGGCAACTAGCCCAAGGGTGCACGGCACATCTCGACTTGGGCTGTTGTCTGATACATGCAATTCGCGACCTGTCTGAACTAACCTAAGCTAAGCTACATATGCATACTTATATGTATTTTGTGTCGGATAATTTTGCTAACCTATTTCAGTTCGATAAGGAATTTATGTTCAGAGATACAGATATATAATATGTCAAGGAAAACAATACGTAATGAACTCATTGCTCCTTTGTTAATAAAACAGACATGCAATAATTACAACAATAATTATAATTACAATATATACAGAGCTCATCGGTTTTTTTACTAAACCATATTATAAGTGTATTACCTATATAACAAGATAAAAATCACATATGCGTCTCAACAACTCAAACATATATGAATAGTTAGCTAGGTTAGCTACGATAGGTCGCGAGTTGCATGTAACAGGCAACAGCCAAGCCGAGGTGTGCCGTGCACCCTTGAGCTAGTTGCCCAGGTAAAGTCGGCTGAGTGCCTTAAGCGCTCGCCTTAGTAGTTCTGTGAAGCTGTTAAGACCTTGCTAGTTCAAAAGCGTAGTCAGTTTCGAAACAAAAAAAAAAATTGCAGAGCCTGATTTTTGAAGCAATGATATCTTAGTTCATGACGTTTTCAGACACCATGTTTATTGATGTAGGTTCGAATGCTTGCAAATGACTTGGAACATTCTGTTAAGGAAAAACATCTTGATTAAATCGTAGCATACTGGTAGTGGAAGTGCTTTTCCTAAGTCAACTCACCCTTTAGTTAAAAGTCTATCATCTCAAGTCTAGCATATAACCAAACAATGTAATTATTCGATTGTTAAGGCTTGGGAAGTGGACACGTGCCGCGGCCATTACAACAACGTATCGTGTGTGTTGTTCCACGCGCGGCACGAGCTCATACTCTCCAACAGTGAAGACAAGTCGATACGTGTCTGGGATATGACCAAGAGGACCTGCCTACACACCTTCCGCAGGGAACATGAACGGTGAGAATCTATACTAATATTATAAAGCTAGAGGGTTTGTTTGTTTGATGGAATGTGCTAATGTTACGAACTACTGATCCGTTTTGAAAAGTATTTCAGTGTTAAATAGCTTATTTATCGAGAAAAGCTAAAGGCCCTATATACACAGAATCGAAACGAATACCTCTCATAGAAAACGTAACAGTGCTTGCATTATTGTATTTTGTTCGGTCAGTGAGAATGCCGAAAGCCCACCTATCCTCCCCTTCCTCCTTCCCTTCGCCCACACAAAGGCTGGCAACAAACTTGCTACTCCCATGGCAATGCAAGTGTCTATGGACGGTGGTGAACACTTAACATCAAGTGATCCATCTGTTCGTTTGCCTCCTATGATATAAAAAAATGTCATCACGCTAAGACCAATAGGAGCGAAACATCAATGAAGAATCTTTCAAAATCGTTATTTTTCAGCGTTAACTCAAAGTCGCAGACAGTATTTAGTAGATTTATAAAAACGAGGTTATAATTAGTGTATATCGGGGTGAATTTGGTCAGGTATTGGGTGCTGGCAGCTCATCCTTCCCTGAACCTGTTCGCTGCAGGACATGATGCTGGAATGATCCTGTTCAAGCTGCAACGTGAGCGTCCTGCATACGCCGTACATAACAACATGCTTTTCTACATCAAAGACAGGTAGATATCTCATTTTATTACAACTACCCACATAATATTAAAAGCCACAAAGATACTGCAATCCCAATGGAAGAAATTATACCTAGACAGACTGCGCGCACTGCACCTGATTATTCTCGAAGAAAGACGCCTTCGTGGTGAACTTAACATAAGAAATAGTTACTTATAGATATAACCTGCCATATCTATGTGTAGTGTATGCGCTAAGAGACACAATAAGTTCTACAAGAGGAAATCAAACTGAAATAGGTCGAACACTTTCACACACAAATATGGTACATAGTTTCCTCAGTTATATAGTGGTTATAAACGGGACGAGTTGCCTGATGAAGTAGTAACTGCTAATTCTGTACTTAGTTTTTAAAATCGAATCGACAACATGCTAAAGACGATAAACTAACTTTAATAAGAGATTGTTTATAGTGATCATCCAAAAATTTTTTTTTTTCTCAAACGCTATTGACCTAGCAAGGTCTTAACAGCTTCACCGGACCACATAAAGGATGACGAGATTACATACAATATGCTTGCACTACGGCGTCATACCAAAAATGTCAACACTGTGTGATATACCCACCATATCAGCAATTATGCTGCTCGTCTATTAACAAATAAATAAATAATTAAAATACATAATGTGTTGTAGATTATGTATTTATTTTGTATTGTATACCATTACACACATACAATATATGACATTTTGTATTATGTGGGTAATTCAAAGGACGGTCTTATTGGCTCTAATATAAATATTTTTATATCCTGAGACAGTTATTATTTTAAAAATTTACTATTAAAGTTTTAAAATGTTATGAGAATGTGTGCAAACATGTAAGGTGAAAAAAATCTTCTAGTAGATTTTTACTGTCATTATCGAGCAGGTAATGATATGACAAGCTTCTTGCGATCATTTCAATGAACTAACAAGATGGTGACCGTCTTAGTAATACTATTTCCTATAGTAATATTATTTCTGATCCACTTCACTTTTGCACAATAATCAAATTATATTACGTAAAACACCACCAATATTACATAATATTTGGCCAAATAACACAAGATTTTCAATAAAATATAAAGTCTACTACATGACATTCTAATTCCCGCCAAAACTCTGAAGAATTATTTTTGTTATTTTTTTTTTCAATTGTCTTTATTCTATTGCATAGACAACTGCGCAAACTAGACATGCAGACAAACCGGGATGCTCCAGTTATGCAAATAAAAGGCAGCGGTCGTAATCAACCTTACAGGTAATTTGTAATTTTGTTAATTATTCTTGAACATATTTTCTATTTACTAGATTGAAATGAAATAGTTACGTTAGTAAGGTAATCAAAAACGTGCGATAAATATAGTGAGCACGCAATAAATATAGTAAGCACACGATGAATGTAGTAAGCACGCGATAAATGTAATAAGCGCACGATAAATATAGTAAGCACGCGATAAATAGGTATAGTAAGCACACGATGAATGTAGTAAGCACACAAGTTCATTATTACATTAGAGATGTTATCATTTATATATAGATACTTTTTATACTAGATGATTTGTGATATGTGTCGTATTGAAGTTCTTTGGAATTAATCATGCTTCGAAAACCAGGTATGAATTATACTAAAAGTAGTCATTTTTTCTTTGTTTATTTAATAAATTGTTGTAACTATAACACTGATACAATGCATTTAATGATCAGTTTGCGCGCGTGTAGAAGCTAATGTCCTGGAAAAAAAATATTTTCCAGAGTTTTTATGAGTTCTTAAGAATTTATAATATAAGTTTTATAATAAAATAAATAAGATGTTAAATACATTCAATTATATATTAAGTAAACTTATTTATTGTGTGTTCAATTAATTATTGATTTTCAAAATTTGGAGATGTACCAAATCTTACATGTAAGCATCCGGGTACCCCAGGTATTGATATATGGGATATTTCGGACTGACAGATACATTTCATTTAAAAACTGCGATCGAATGGAAGCGTAAACTATTTATTCTAGACCATAAGTTTTTTTTTTATATCATAGGAGGCAAACGAACACATGAGTCACCTGATGTTAAGTGATCACCACCGTCCATAGACACTTGCAACACCAGGGGAGTCGCAAGTGCGTTGCCAGCCTGTATTTGGAAGGGAAGGAGGAAGGGGAAGGGGAGGGTAGGTGAGTCTCCGGCTCTCTCACTGACCGAACGAAACGCAACAATGCAAGCACTGTTACTTCACATCGGTTTTCTGTGAGAGGGTGATGCTTCCTCGGACGAGCCGACCCATTCGTGTTGAAAACAATAATAGCTTCAGCTTGGTTCTACCACTACAAAATATCCATAAGTATCTAAACTTTTTGTCTCGTAAACCAATTGTTACAACTTTCGGTTATGTGAAAGCCGTCTACTATTGTTCAACTTTAAATATCTTTGAAGAGGTGGTTTTATCATTTATGTACATGGATATGTCGTCATTTTATAAAAGAAGCATTATTTATGTATACAATATGTATAATGTGTTTGTTTCATTAATGAAAAGTCATAAGTGAAACCAACACCTGCTTAAATGATGATTATCGTCGACCCTTATTTGCTTCTTATAGACCTCCAATATTTTAATTTCGCTGACATTGACCTCTCTTCCAGTCGTAATAGATCTCTGGTGTCGGTATAGACCACTTTGACAACGACACATCTAGACAGTGGTGCCATCTCTTAATAACAAATAAAACGACCAGTTTATGGTCAAGTGTGGTGAAGTCAGTTTTATCTATACTATCTATACTAAATATTATAAAGAGGTAAAGTTTGTGACGTTGTGATGTTGTGACGTTGTAGGGGGTAATCTCAGGAACTACTGGTTCGATTTCGATAATTCTTTCAGTGTTGTATAGCTAATTCATCGAGAATGTTTATAGTCACTATATGTATATATATATCTATACTATACTATATATCATCACGCTAAAACCAATAGGAGCGGAGCACAGATGAAAAATATTTCAAAATAGGGATGTTTTTTCCTTTGAGAACTGCTGCATGTTAGTGTTAGTTTTAGTGTATCTATTCTACGCGAACGAAGTCGCGGGCAGAGACTTGTCATGGATAAAAAGTATATATATTTATATATATATATATTAGGGTGGCCCAAAAAAACCGACTTTTTTTTTGAGTCTCGGGTGAAAATATGTTAGTTTTTGATGTTTTAAGAGCGCTCTCCAAAAGTCAGATCAAAAAAAAAATTTTAAGAGGTCACTCCAAATTTTTTAAATTTCCAAAATCGTCAAAAATAGATTTTTTTTTAATTATTCTTCTCATTATTTTACTTTTTTCTACAAGAAAAATGATAAAGATCCTGAAAATCTCAAGTCGACATTTTTATATTTAAAGGTCGCTCAAAATTTTTCAAGGTTTCCAAGACAAGTACTTTATATCTTTACGAGCTAATTCTGAATATGAATATCAACGAACTTGATATTTTTTTTTCTTGCGACCTTTAAATATTAAAATTTCGATTTGAGATTTTCAGGATTTTTATCATTTTTCTTGTAGAAAAAAGTAAAATAATGAGAAAAATGATTAAAAAAAATATCGATTTTTGACGATTTTGGAAATTTTAAAAGATTTGGAGTGACCTCTTAAAAATTTTTTTTTGAGCTGTCTTTTGGAGAGGGCTCTTAAAACATCAAAAACTAACATATTTTCACCCGAGACTCAAAAAAGAAATAGTTGTTTTTTTTGGGCCACCCTAATATATATGCGTGTGCATAGTATGTCGTTGAACCACGCCGAGTGGTCGGTGCTGGTGACGTGGCGCATCGGTGACACCAGTTCCTACGAGATGTACTCGATACCGCGTGACGGGGCCGATGCGTCCGCATCAGCGACCGCAGCGGAACCGTTACGCGCGCACGCCGCCTCCGCCGTTTGGGTGGCCAGGAACCGCTTTGCCGCCCTCGAGAAGAACTCCCAAGTAGGTATCTCCACAATCCCGGAAAGATTCATTTACAGTTCATGAATATTCTTAGCCATGAATATATAGAATCCAGTGGTCATAAAATGACGCATCAGGAAGACTTTTCAATATTGAGGATTGATAATAATAATAAGAACATTTAGAAATATATAGCCGCAGATTACACATTATACAAGTTATGTTACTAATTTAAGTACTTTAGCTATTTACTGTACTTACATTATACTGTGTGGAATTTATACAAATTAATAATATTTAAGTATCTATTTATAATCTCAATATGCATTTTGCTTAATGGATATCTATCTATCTAATACCTTTAAACGAGCAATTCTTGTATATTTTTACATTTGTATATATTCAGGATCTCGGAAACAGCATCATCTATTTCCGTGACACTTAGTATGTAGGTAGTTTCGGGAACGATAAATCGATCTAGCTAGATTTTATTCAAAGAAAACTTTTTTAACTGAAATTTCAGGCAATAAAAAATATAGCTAAAATATAAAGGTAAATATCGCCGCCGCTGTCAAAACAAAAAAAGCTCACATGGAAATCGACTGTTTCGAAAGTCCGTGTAACCTCAGTTCAAATCCGAGTGACAGTAAAAGATCTTTTTTTAATTGTTATTGTTTGGTAAAAAAAAATGCTACATTTGTGAGGCAAACCTAACAGATTTTTTTATATAAAGATGTTTTAAAAAAAACCGAGCTAGACTCGGTCGCCCAGGTACTAGAAGTATATATGGTAATCATAAAAAAAAGCAATTTTTAATTATTTTTTTATATTAGTCTGTTTACTCCTACTAAGCTCTGAAACTGTTGGACCGCTTTGGACGGCACTTTAACTGGCATATAATATTTTATAATAAACAACAACTTATTATTTTAGAAAAAATAATAATAGGGTTCCGCGAAAATGTAACAAACTAAAGAAGTCGTGTCCAGAACCGCGCGTCCCTTATAGGTATAGCATAGAGATAACTTAAGGATAAATAATTGGCAATTTTAGATTCCGAAATAATACTTTATCTTAATTCTGCATTCATATCTTTACTAAATTAGGCGCAAACTAACGTTATATTTAAAGCGGACAATACTACTAATTATATGATAAACTGATAAAGCCCTGTCACTCGGTAGGAATCAAGTACGGGTTTTAGTGAGAGCACTCACTGGACATTGTTGTCTTAAAAAGCACTTGTACACATCGGTGTTCAGAGCTCAAAAGAGTGTAGATTCTGTGATAGTGCGGATGAGACCCCCAAACACCTCTTTCACTAAAGCCTACACGGAACCGGATTCTGGGAAACTAGTACTGATTCCGGATGCGGTACAGATGCTCTCATCAAAAAAAGCCCTGCAATTTTTAAATGCTATAGGACTGGGAACTTTAGTAATATGGGGCGATCACAATAGACCGCTACTGGTCGCAGTGATACAGGACTAAGGCTTGCATATCCCCTTTTTCCAGAATAAAAAAAAATACTATCGATTAGGAGTGAAGTTTTCGTGTATAAAGGTTAATACCTCGGAGACTCAAATTAAAATTATTTGGTTTGCTTTCTAGTTAGTAATAAGGAATTTGAAGAATGAAGTATCAAAGAAGATATCTACGCCGACATGCGAGGAGATCATGTATGCTGGTACGGGTATGCTACTTCTCAGGGAACCGGACTGTGTCCAACTACTTGATGTACAGCAGAAGAGAACTATTGCATCTGTAAGTCCATCTATTTTTATATCCCTTTATGGCTATGCTACTAACATAAGGAATAGGATAATAAGCTAGTTCGTTTACACACTCCGCAATCGATAAAACATCAGTAGAGGTAATTAAGAAACTAATATGCTTAACCAGGTCCATGCGAATAACCAATCATCATACTCGATACTCCGCAATCTTAATCCTTCCGCAGTTATAGTCCGGTGAAGCTGTTAAGACCTTGCTAGGTCATTAGCGTAGTCAGTTTGGTTTTTATTTTTCGAATTTACTACGCTATTGGCCTTACCAGGCCTTCACAGCTTCACCGGACTACAATATATAGTCAGTTTGGAAATAAAAACCCTCCACAGTTATAATAATTATTAGATAATGTGTTTAAGTCGATGTAATGAACAGTAACTCCTTCATGCAAAATAAATGTGAAATGTGTTGAATTTATGTTTTTTTACGTCATAGGATGCAAACGAACAGACGGGTCACCTGATGTTAAGTGATCACCGCCATCCATACACACTTGCAACTCCAGTGGAGTACCAAGTGCGTTGTCGACCCGTGTTTGGGGGAAAGAGTAAGGAGGAGAGAAGCGTCGTTACTGACCGAAAGAAACGCAACAATGCAAGCACTGTTACTTCAGTCGGTGTTTCTATGGGTCGGGTGACAGTACCGGGGGCGAGGTGACCCATTCATGCTGAAACCAGTAATCGCTTCAGCATGCCTCTACCCCCTACAAATTTATTTTTTATTATTTATTTTATTGAAGTGCAACTTCTAATGCGACTTTCAACAAGGTTGCGTTAAACGTTTAACGCTACCATGGAGGGGGTATGAAAGCACTGTTGCGTTAAACGTTCAGCACTAGAAACAATATGGTTTCACTAAAAATCAATATCTAACTCATCCTATTTTCATTTCCGCATTACGAATTTTCACTTCTTCCGCGCGGAGGGACTCCACGCACTATTTTTTTTTTTATTAGAGTACTTCTGTCCTTTCACATTTTATGTGAGATAGTTTACGTTTGTGTGCATTTAGTGCCATTTGTTTTGTTAAAATATTATGTGGGTAACATATATAACCACCTTTTTAGCTATAATATCATTGGCGTATGACCTGATGATGAATGTTTATAAATTTCGCAATGAGTTTTTGGCGGGATTTTAATCTATCATGTAGTGGATTTTATTTTCTATTCATAGTCTTGTGTTTTCTGACTCTATATTTTGTAAATTTGATGGTGTTTTACGTAATATAGTTAGTTTATTGTGCATAAGTGAAGTGATTGGAAAATAATACCACGAAGCATGAAATTCTGAGATGCCACAAAAACTTCCTGAAATGTTCTAACAAGGGATCCACCATCTTGTTAGAATATTGATTCACACGACGTTTGTGATATTATTGACTATGTGACAATGGCAGTAATAATCTGAAAGAAAGATTGTCAAAAATAAAGTTAAAAAAAAAAAATGTCACAATGGTACTTCAATTGTGTAGTACCTTGTACTAATACTTTTTTTTTTTTTTTTTTTTTTACGTGGGGAAATCCCTTATGGATACCCACCCTCCCGGGGGAGAGAGTGGGATATGTCCGACTCGCACGGACTAAAACCCCACGGTGTACCGACAGACCGTGATGTTGGGGCGGCAAGGGATCGTTCTATGCTATTCCCCTTGAATAGCCGCCCCAACGGTCCACCCGGCGGAAGGTTGCCGCCGGGCTCCTACCTATAGAGAGGCAGCTGGGCACACGCCAGCTGCCCCTCCTCGTCCGCCGGATCTGTGCAATGAGGGGATGAGCCCCCCGACTGCATCCCCTCAGATCCGGCTACGGTGGCAGGAGGAGTTGGGCAAAGCGCCGCCTCCTCCTGCCAGTCCTCCTATGGTGAAGACGGTTACTGAGGGGGTCCGCCTCACGGGCCCTCTCCGCTGCCTCCTTTTGCGAGATGACTTCCTCGCAAAAGGAGGCCACTGCTCGCCACGCCTGTTCGCTACCGAGCATGGACGAGACCACGCTCGGCAGCGATAAATCCTCTCCTACCACCGCCACCAGAGTGCGGCGCTCCACCTCCCACGCAGCACACTCAGAGAGAGTGTGCTGTGCGGTATCTTCCTCAGCGCCGCACTCATGGCAGGCGGCGGTTAGCTCCCTGCGAGCGATCCGGTGCAGGTACCACCCGAAACAACCATGTCCGGTTAGCACCTGCACCAGCCTGAACGACAGGGAGCCCCATCTCCTCCCAATCCACTCCCGCAGGACCGGGCGGACGGCGTCGACGGTGTGCCTCCCGAAGCGCGCGTCCGCCAGGTCCTGCATCCACCTTCCTACAGCCTCTTCTCGCATCTCCCGCCTTTTAGCTTCTATCTCCCTGGGAGCCGGAGGCTCCCTACTACGCCTCCTCGCCGCCGTGAATTCGTACACGGCGGCGAGCACCATAGCTTCCAGCTCCCAGGGAAGGGAGCCGGCAAGCGCAAAGGCCGCCGCCGATGATACCGTCCGGTATGCCCGGATTGCCCTCAGTGCCACCGTACGCTGCGTACTACGCAGCGCGCGCACGTTGGTGGCACCGAGAGCATCAGCCCAGACCGGTGCCCCGTAGGCGGCCATCGCCCACACGACTCCCATGAAGAGTCGACGGCACCCGGCACCTGGCCCCCCAATATTGGGGAGCAGCCGGCCGAGTGCCGCCGCCGCCCTAGCAATTCGCGGCCCGAGCCCCACAAAGTGGGGCTCAAACCGCCAGCGCCCGTCCAAGGTGAGGCCCAGGTACCTCATGTGGGCACCCACCTTGATCCGGGCGCCCTCCACCATAATGTGGGCCCAGGTGGTGGCCCCCGCCGAGGCCCATGAAAAAGTATGGCCTCGGTCTTCTCGAGGGCCACCCTGAGGCCCAACCTTCTTATGCGCCTGACCACGAGGGTTGTGGCCATCGTGGCCAGGCGCTCTACCTCTCTCCAGTCATCCCCCCGGGCTACGGCTAGGGTGTCATCCGCGTAGCAGATTAGGCGCGCTCCATACGGGAGCGCGCCGCGGAGCACCCAGTCGTAGCCCATGTTCCACAGGAGCGGCCCCAGGACCGACCCCTGTGGAACGCCCCGCCTTGTAGCCCGCTGGACCATCCGTCCGTCGCCGTTGACGTATGCGACCTCCCTGTCCTCCAGGTATGCCTCCAACAGCCGCCGCAGGTACGGAGGCACTCCGAAATATCGGAGAGCCTCCCGTATGACACCATGCGGCAGGCTGTTGAAGGCGTTGGCGATGTCTAGGGACACCGCCAAGACCCTCTCCCCTTGGGAGATCGCCTCCGTCGACAACGACTTTAGGAGGCACAGGGCGTCCACTGTGGAACGCCCTGTGCGGAAGCCGAACTGCGCGTCCGACAAATTTGGCCCCACTCCCTCCAGGTGCTGCACGACTCGGGAAGAGATGACCCTCTCCAGCACCTTCCCGACGTCGTCCAGCAGGACGAGGGGCCGATATCCAGAAGCGCAGTCCGGAGGGCGACCCTCCTTCGCCATGAGGCAGAGCCGCCCTAACTTCCAGAGCCTCGGAAACTGCCCGACCGCCAAACACTGGTCGAACAGCTCCCGAAGCCACCCCCCAAGATGGCCCAGCGCTAGGCCGAACACTTGGCCCGGGACCCCATCAGGGCCAGGCGCTCTCCGCCGTTTGAGGAGGCGTTCAACAGCCCTCCCCATCTCGCCCTCCGTAATTACCTTGTACTAATACTTGTATTAACCATGTGTTGTGTGTAACTAAGATATTGCTTTCAAGGTGAAAGTGGCCAAGTGCCGGTACGCTGTATGGAACGGAGACATGTCAATGGTGGCACTGCTCGGGAAGCACACGGTGACACTCTGCACCAGGAAGCTGGAACAGCTTTGTTGCATCACGGAAGGAGCGAGGGTCAAGTCAGGTGCTTTCGACGACTCCACTCCTCAGCCGGTCTTCATCTACACCACTGCGAATCACATAAAGTATTGCTGTAGGGACGGGTAAGTACTAGTTTCTTTCTTCCATTTTCATTCTTTGCTTTTTTATTTTCAGTAATAGTATCAACTGAATACAAATATCTAAGAAAACTTTAGCTTGTTTGTATTTTTAGCCCTAAATACCTATACTAAGTTAGCTCTATTTATATGTAACTAGTGAGCCTGGCGGGAGCTGTCCCACCCCTGATATTTTTTTTGTCTTCTTTGTATGGGTTTGTATTTTTTTTGTATATCATAGGAGGCAAACAAACAGATGGGTCACTGGATGTAAGTTATAACCACCGTCCATAGACACTTGCAACACGAAAAGAATCGGTTGGGGGATGAGATGGGGAGGAAGGGAAGAGGAGAGGGCGAAAGGGAGGAGAGATGGGCTTCCGGCGTTCTCACTGAACGAATGAAATGCAAGCACTGTTATTTCACGTCGGTGTTTCTGTGTACCGCCTTTTTTTAACGTGAGGAAATCTCTTATGTATATTCCACCCTCCCGGGGCAGACGGTGGGTCATTTCTGAGTCCCAAGGACTAAAATCCCACGGTGTACCGACAGATCGTAATTGTTGGGGCGGCAAGGGATCGGTCTTTGCTATTCCCCTTGGATAGCCGCCCCAACGGTCCGCCCAGCGGAAGGTGGCCATTGGGCCCTTACCTATAGAGAGGCAGAATGGGTACACACCAGCTGCCTCCCCTTTTCAGCTGGATCTGTGCAATGAGGAGGTGAGCCCCCCGACCCATCCGCTCAGATCCGGCTCCGGTGGCGGGAGTAGTTGGCAAAGCGCCGCCTCCTCCCGCCGGTTCTCTTTTAGCGGAGACGGCTACTTAGCGGTCCTACTTCGCGGGCCCTCTCCGCCGCTTCCTGCGAAATGACCTCCTTGCAGAAGGAGGCCATAGCTCGCCAAGCCTGTTCGCTGCCAAGCATGGTCGAAACCACGTCCGACAGCGACAAATTCCCCATTCCTACCGACGCCGCCAGAATGCGGCACTGGTCCTCTCACGCAGCACACTCGCACAGAGTTTGCTGTGCAGTGTTCTCTTCAACGCCGCATTCATGGCATGCGGAGGTCGGTTCCCAGCGTGTGATTAAATGCAAGTACCACGGCGAGCAGTGCCATCGTGCGCTACGCCTTGCGATGCGAAGTGCACGCAAGCTATCTGCACCGAGGGCGTCTGCCTACACCGGTGCCCCGTAGGCGGCCATCGCCCGCATGACTCCCATATAGAGTCGGCGACACCCGGAACTCGGTCCTCTTATGTTGGGTAGCGACCGGCCGAATGCCGCAGCCGTCTCAATAATTCGCGGGCCTAGTCCCGCAAAATGGGGCTCGAACCGCCAGCACCCGTCCAGGGTGAGGCCCAGATACTTCATTCGGGTTCCCACCCTGATCCGAACGCCCTCCACTACTATGTGGGCTCCAAATGGAATAGCCGCATGAGCCGACCCATTCACGCTGAAGCCAGTAATAGCTTCTTCTACCACCTTCTGAATAAACCATACATTACGAATAAACGATTCCTTTGTTTCTTTCATTTTATAAATCTTATATTTATACAGCTCGAAATACAATAAACATTGTCTTGTTCCAGTGATTATGGTATCATCCGCACTTTGGACGTGCCGGTGTACGCTGTGAAGGTGCTCGCGAGTGACAGTGGTGCTCGAGTCGTTTGCCTCGACAGGGAGTGCAGGCCCAAGGTTCTAACCATAGATCCCACCGAGTACAGGTAAACATTTCTCACGTCATTTTTTAGATACATAAACCAGAGGTTCCCAAACTTTTTGTCTCCTCAACCATTTCGCATGTTTTTCAGTTATACCTTACCGGACATTGTTTTTCTTGTCCAATTTTAATTATGTTTTGAAAAGCTTGTTTTATCATTGACATTGATAAATGTCTTTTAGTATGTATATCAAACATCTTTTCTAAATTTCTCAACTTTAATTATCTTATGAAAAGGTGGTTTTCTCATTCATGTAGATAGATATGTCTTCTAGTATATATGTCTATCGTTTTCTTTTTTTTTTCGAATTCCACAACTTTCATAATTTTTTCAATAGTACCTTTTCCATATTATATTATTTTTTCCATATCCCTCAACATTCAGTATTTTTTGATAAGGTAGCTTTATCATTCACATAAATAGACAAGTCTTTTAGTATATCTATCATTCTTGTTCTTGCAAATTCCTCAACTTTAAGTATTTTTTGAAAATGTGGTTTTATTATTCCTATACATAGATATGTCTTTTTGTATGTCCATTGTTTTGTTATTTTTCCAAATTCCTCAACGTTAAGTATTTTTTGAAAACGTGGTTTAATCATTCACGTAAATTAACATATCTTCTAGTATGTATATCAAGCATCTTCTTCCAACAGTTCTCAACTTTAAGTGTGTTTTTATTATCATTCATGTAGTCTATCGATATTTTTTTCCAAATACCTCAACTTTAAGTATATTTTGAAAAGGTGGTATTGTCACTCACGTAGATAGATATGTCTTTTAGTATTTTTTCTCTTACATTGATTTCTGGGGCTTAGTATAGCCCGATAGAGTGTTGTATATGTGACTACAATAATGTTGAATAAATCAATTTTAGAATAACCGGTATGAATTATTTTCTATGCATTAATAATGTTTTGTTGATTGTTTGTCAGTGGTTTAAGGTTTTAACCGTCGAAATGATGGTGATACAGCTTTTCCTGAAATTAGGTCTGGCAATAACTTTTTTTTTGCATATTATATGTAGAATTGGGTTAGTCGATGTGAGGCAATTTTTTTATTACGTTAACTATTGATTAAAGTTTTCAAAATTATTTTATTTAATTATTTTAGATTCAAATTGGCGCTGGTGACTCGGCAGTACGATCAAGTATTGCATATGGTCCGTACGGCCAAACTCGTCGGACAGAGTATTATAGCATACTTGCAGGAGAAAGGTGAGTTGTGTTATAATCATGTATCTTTATAAACAGCTTGGCTGGCAACGCAAAAGCTATACCCCTGGTGTTCATAGGCAACGGTAACCATTTACCATTAGATTGATTATCTGCCTGCTTGCTGCCCTTTGGCATACATTGAATTAAATTGAAAATTGAACCGTCACAGATCGCCTGGCAGATGTAAAATGTCGAAATTGTTTTGTATAAGTTATATGCCTAAGAGAAAAGATTATGACTGGAATAGAACATAAAAATAGAAAAAGACATAGGGTACCGTTCATCCATAAAAAAAGTACTGTTTCCGGGCGACAAGTCAATCTATATTAACCTTATGAGGTCTGATTTACATATATGAACTTTTTTAACATATTAAATATATTAATTTTACTGTAATATCAGTGAGATTATATTGATTTTATTAACATAACCGAGATATAATATTGTTCAGAAAACAAGTAAATGAGAACAACATTGATTAAGATAAACATAAGTAAAATTTAAATAATCGTAAAGAGTGAAATTTTGTTTATTTGTATCGATGACAAGTCTCACTCGTCGAATGCAGCTAAAGGGTTAAAGCTAGCAAAAAGGAAGGTAAAAGCTAGTTTATAATATTAGTTAGGAGTTTTTGGCGACATTTTAGTCATGTAGTGGATTTTATATTTTATTCAAAATCTTGTGTTTTTTTTTACTCTATATTTTGTAAATATGGTGGTGTTTTAAGTAATATAGTTTGTTTATTGTGCATAAGTGAAGTGAATGGAAAATAATACCACGGAGCATGAAATTCTGAAATGCCATAAAACTCCCTGGTAGGTTCTAACAAGGGATTCACCATCTTGTTAGAATATTGACTCACGCGACGCTTAATACTGAAGTGATTGCACGACACTTGTAATATTATTGACTACGCGACAATGGCAGTAATAATTTGAAAGATTGATTGCCAAGAATAAAGTAAAAAAAAAACAATATTAGTTAGGATGACAGTTATAACAATTTTTTACTGTCTTCTGTTTGTGTACTTCGAACATATGATAAAGTTTAAAGAGGTTAAAGTTAAAATTGTCCGGTTTTATAGGATACCCGGAGGTGGCTTTGCACTTTGTGAAGGATGCACGTACGAGGCTGACACTTGCACTGCAGTGTGGGAACATAGATGTCGCTTTGGAGGCTGCAAAGAGTTTAGATGAGCCAGCTGCATGGGATCAGCTCGCACAGGCAGCATTGGCCACTGGAAACCACCAGGTAAGAAAACATTTGAGTTGAATAATTTATTATCAAGTTCGTAATTATTTTGTCTTTTACAGATAGGGCCTTATAATTTTTTTAATTTTCTAAGAAAAGAGTGGCACTCTTATTAAGACTTTCAGGATATAAAAAAAGTTTTTATTTCATAAGTCAAGTTTTCCCATACTTAAATATGCATATATGAAAGATAAATATAAAACTGTTCGGTACTATTTTATGCTTTGTTTTGTCAATCGATTCGTTTATTTATTAGCTAGACAAACTTGGGGAAACATACAAAATTTAATTGCGAATCGAATTTTTAATTCGACTTATTTGTTAGGCGACTAACTCTCTTAAACTCTATAGCTTGATTGTAGACTATGCATTTCTATCATCCGATGTCCGGTGTGTGGGCGAGCGGCAACATCTCGTCAGCATAACAAACTTTGTTGCTATAATATAGGGCGATCAGATGATGTTGCTGTCATAACTAGCTATTGACGAGCTTTAGTGTTGTCAATAATAGTATTTGGAAAAACTTTTTTTTTTAATGTGAAACATCTATAGTCGGAGGGTAAACCTGATTGTTGGCGTGGCGATGTAAAACACGAACTTTGCACTATTAACGAAATGCTCAAAATAATTTGCAAACCTATCTGTATAAACATAAGATTCAAATTGTTTTGTCGTCCACTTGTTATACTAGTGTTACGCACCCTTTGATAAATGCCGCCAAAGGAAACGCGCCTACGCCTAGTTGAATTTTTGTATTGAATAAAAATGAATATTTATGTAATAAAATAAAGAAACAGTCATTGTTTTATGGAAGTAATTTCTAATTAATTTAGCTTTATCTTTTCATTATGCCATAGCTGATTCCTGTCGTAATCTGTTCTTTAAGACATATAACTTATACAAAACAATTTCGGTGTTTCACATCTGCCAGGCGTCTCGCGAAGGCTCCATTTTTCGCTACTTTGATGAATTCTTTATAAGTCTATTATTATACTTCACGATTATTAATGTGTCATATATGTATACATTTTATCAAAAAAATCATTAACTATGGTCGTATTGTGACCACACAATGACCGATAGTTCTTATAAATTTTGTCTGAATAACGCTTTTTTTTTTCTCGAAATAACTACGCTATTGACCCATCAAGGTCTTAACAGCTTCACCGGACTACAATGAATACAACGAATAACGCATTTTTCTTATGAATTACTTGTAATAAACAGATAGTCGAGATGTGCTACCAACGGACCAAGAACTTCGACAAGCTATCGTTCCTGTACCTCATCACGGGCAACCTAGAGAAGCTGCGAAAGATGATGAAGATTGCTGAGATACGGAAGGATGTGTCAGCACAGTTCCAAGGAGCATTGCTGCTGGGAGATGTCACCGAGCGTATCAGACTGTTGAAGAATGCTGGTCAGGTAGGATTTTTTTTTATATTATCACAGCATGAGGACTATTGGAATTGACATAATAAATATTACTTCTGGAAGTTTAAATTGAACAAGGTTTTTATTTCAAAAATCACACTATGCACATTAAGTAAAATGACATGAGTAATAGTGGTTTGCTGCTATGGTGATAGCTTCTGAAAAGATAAATAAGATAATAGGGACCGTTCAAGTATTACGTAAGCAGAATCTTTGTAGTTTCTGACCACCCCCTCCCCCTGGTCAGCAAAAGCAAGCAATGCTCTTTCCCCTCCCCTATGCTTTTACGTAAACATTTATTATGAGTATTTTAAAATTATCTATTTAAATATTGTTGTCATAATCACCACCCAGACCCCTCATCGTTACGTAATACTTGTATGGCCGCTTATATGAACAAAAATAAGAATTTCAAAGACTCCATCTTAGTTCTTACGTTATACTTGAATGGCTCCTTATGTCTTCAAAAATAAGCAATTTGAAGACGATCCATCTCAGTGCTTACATAATACTTGTATGGCCCATTATGTCATCGAAAATAAGCATTTCAAAGATCCCATCTTAGTGCTTACAAAATACTTGAATATCTCATGTCATCAAATATAAGCATGTAAAAGACCCCATCTTAGAGCTTACAAAATACTTGAATGGCTTAGTTCATCAAAAATAAGCGATTTAAAGACCCCTCGTCTTAGTGCTTACGTAATACTTGTATGACCCCATATTTCATTAAAAATAAGCAATTTAAAGCGACTCCATCTTAGTGCTTAAGTAATAATTACCAATGCCTTCTATGAGGGGGTAGTTTGAATTGAGTTAGTGATTGTAAGTACCGGTTTTTCCAGCTGTCTCTGGCTTACCTGACGGCAGTGAACCACAAGCAAGTGGAGGAGGCGGCTCAGCTGAAGGAAGCGCTGGAAGCAGCTGGAATGCCCATTCCAGCTGCAAACCCTGATGCGGTATTCCTGCGTCCGCCGCTGCCCGTACACAACGCACAACCAAACTGGCCACTACTCGCTGTCTCCAAGTTAGTAACATTCTCTATTAGAACTTACTACTGCCACAGGCCGGCATAATCTAAATACTAGGAACTGTGACAAAATGGTTGTCCCATGTTTTTAGACTAAGTAAAACGAGTAATAGTTTTTTGGGAAATAGTGTAAAGTTTTATAATAACAAAGTTCCAAAGGATATTACCGATTTGCTGGATTGTGAACTTAAACGCCATGTCAAGCGGGTTATTGTCTCTGAAGGCTATTATAGAGTGGATCAGTATGTGAACGATAATGATGTCTGGAATTGACTCATCTCTGTGCATCCATTAAAAACGTTTCTGACATGTATGTAATATATTCTAAATATTATATATATTTAAAAAGATAAACCAGATCGAGTTTCTTGCCGGTTCTTTTCGATGAGTGGGTTTTTTTCCGAACAGGTGGTAGTTTTGACATTCATAAGTGCCTTCTTAGGGCCTAAATAGAATAAAGTGACTTTGATTATTGAGTAAGTAATGATGTTACTAATTTCTGGGCTATCATTTTAATGAATTACCAAGATGGCGGCCGTCTTCTTAGAACTCTCCGGGGAGTTCTTGTGGCAAATAAGAATCAATGTTCCTTGGTATTATTTTCGATCAATTTAATTTGTGAACAATAACCAAAGTATATTATAATGGTTCTCCAGATAACCAGATCGTCCTTACCGACGTCGTCCTAAAATGGCTGAAAGAATTAAATTTCCAATTTTAATAAATTAGAACGGATAACTACATTTTAGCCAATATTACTTATTGGCTTTATTTATTTATACTATGACATTCCAAGATCCCGCTAAGAATTGGAAATAAATTGTGTTATCCTCGTTCAGGAGTCTGTTCGAGGTGGGGTGTGCCGGAGTATCGGGTTCAGCTGGTGGTGGGCTGGAGGGCGCGGCGCTCGGCGAGCCGCTCGACGAGCCGCTGGAAGCTGGAGGAGCGTGGGGTGACGACGATGATGTACTACCGGATAAGGTAATATTTTTCCACTTTTCTAATGGCCGTTATTCGACCAAAATACTTTATTAAGTTTATCTATAATTGAATGGTTACAGGAGGAAGGTGATGAGGGAGAGGTGTTGGAGGACGCTTGTGATGACGGCGGCTGGGACGTTGGTGATGAGGACTTGGATCTACCAGAAGAATTGGCACCTGTATCTGGTGAGTTATACTTTTTTATATGGCAGGGCAAGAATGTCATTTAGTGGCATAATTTTGCGCATTGATATAATAACTTAAAAAAAATTGAGGCGTCAAGAGACGTTTGGCAGATGTGAAACATAGAAATTGTTTTGTATAAGTTATATACCTAAAATAACAGATCAGGACATGTATCAGCTATGGCATAATGAAAAGATAAAGCATTACAAATTTGTTCCATAAAATAATGACTTTATTTATTTTATTAAATAAATATTCAGTTAAATATGAAAATTCAACTAGGCGCAGGCGCGGTGTGCTTGGCGACTATTATCAAAGATCACTACGTCTTCGTTTTTTTTTTTATTGTATGATATAATGAAATATTAATATTATATAATTATTGATATTTTGAATACAGTATTGATTTTGAAACCTCTAAAAAACCTTCGAATTTCCTGTATGTAGTATTTCTAAAAAATGGTCATGTGCCGTTTTTGAGTATGTTTTTTTTTTTGTATTTTGATGGATTATTTCTAATAATTTTGGAACCTTCTCAATGGCTTTGTGGTATACCAGGTGAAAGGTTAAACACTCGCGGTATTATAAATGATATTAAATTAAATGCGTAAATAAGTTCTGTTGTGAACAAGTTGCTTGTTTACAGCCGATATAGATGGCGGCGATGAACAGTCCCAGTTCTTCGTGGCGCCAACACGCGGCTCCAACGATCTCCTCTCCAGCAAGCTGAAGACCGCACACGATCATGTCGTCACGGGACAGTTCGAGATCGCCTTTAGGTCAGTCTATACTTCCACATCTAGAATCTTCTATAAATTTTGTCCAACTGTCAGAAATAGTCCAGTTAACCTTGTAAGTGGGTTGCCATGGCTAAGATCAGTAAAAAATGTTTTTCAAAAATGGCTACTGTTTGAAATGTCGGATTATAAACATTATGGGATATAATTACCGCAGTTTATATGGGTAATTGTTATTAGTAATTAGTATCTTCATTTGCTATATAAAATTTGTATATAATTTAATTTATAATCTATATCGGTTTAAAATCTCAAAGTAGTTTAATTATTTAGTTATGATTTCGTGATCAGAATTTAAATGTAAAAGGCAGTGGATCTCATATGCAATTGCTGGAACACACCAATATTTTTTTGTACATGTTTTAAATTGAACTCGTTCCGTGCTAAGCCATTTTTGATCTTGTTTTCAGGCTATTTTTTCACAAAAATAGATGTATCTTTCATTATTACGTCACAATATCATACATAACATAAGTAATACTTTGGTTTTCTGTATTCATCAAATCGTGTATCACGAGATGCACAACACGTGCTCTAAACATCAAGTTTTATGTGTGCCACCGGTGGTACACGTGGCCTAAAGATCAAATCTAACATGTACCACCGGTGGTACACGTGGCCTAAAGATCAAGTCTAACGTGTACCTTCAGTGGCACACGTGGCCTAAAGGTCAAATGTAACGTGTATCACCGGAGGTACACATGGCATAAATATCAAGTCTAATGTGTACCTTCGGTGGCACACGTGGCCTAAAGGTCAAATCTAACGTGTATCACCGGTGGTACACATGACCTAAAGATCAAGTCTAACGTGTACCGCCGGTGGAACACGTGGCCTAAACATCGAACGTAATGTGTACTTCCGATGGTACATGTGGTACGGAACTTGCTAACAAATTCAGTTGCACCAATTTTAAGTTTAACGCATTATAAACTCAGTTTTCTAAGGTTCCCCAGATGGGTATATGTATAGAGCTTATACAGGAGTATATGCAGGTTTAAGGGTACAGTCAGTACGCCGTCTTGCCTTGAAAACACTTGGTATGCTGTACATAGGTTTTTGAATACGAAGATTGGTTTCAGTTTATGATGTGATGCCGGGTTAGGTTTCATTTTTGTCGTGAAAGATCTCATAGCCTTGAGATGTAATCCTTAAAATTAGGTACTAAATGTTCATTTTTGATTTCGGATAATTGACCAGGCTGCTCAGCTAATAGTACAAAAATATAATATAGTGTATACAGCGTGGGAATGGAATCTCTGATTATGTTTAATGTTCGGCAGGCTGTTGAATGAGCAGGTGGGTATAGTGAACTTCGAGCCGTATCTGAGCACGTTCGTGAGCATGTTCGCGCACGCTCGCGTCACGTTCGGCGCGTTACCGAGCGTGCCGCCACTCACCGCGCACCTACACCGGAACTGGAAGGAGGCCAGCGGGAAGGAACTGCTGCCCGTTGTCAGTGAGTATCCTTTTTTTTATCTTTATTTTTGGTAACCAATCTTTCACATTATTACTGGTATAATATTCTAAAATAATGGTGGCTCCCTTGTTAGAACCTTCCAGGGAGTTTTTGTGGCATCTCGAGAGTCTCATGCTCAGTGGTATTACTTTCCCATTCACTTCATTTATGCACAGTAAACTAACTATATTACATAAACACCACCAAATTGACTAAATATAGAGTCAAATAACACAAGACTATGAATAAAATATAGGATCCACTACATGACAGACTAAAATCTCGCCAAAAACTCAGTGAGCATCCTTCCACTTTCGGTGCAACATTCATGAACATAAAGAAATCTACCCATATTATGTCACCTACATTTGACAATTTTTGTTCTTCGAGATGCAGCATGGCAATACTTCATCTAGGTGTACATCGCATATATTTGAAAAACATGGCTACATTCATTTTTGACAGATGCATATAGAGTGGTTTTAGTTACAGTTATTAAAATGGTAATATAACAGGCTTTATCTTGTATGTTTTTATTTAATATCATATAGGAGGAAAACGGACAGGCTGCTCATCTGATGTTAAGTGATCACCGCCGTCCACAGAGCCCAGCAGCACCAGGGGAATTGCAAGTATGTTGCCAGCCTGTGTTTAGAGGGATGAGGGAAGCGCGAGGAGAGGATAGGGGAAGGGGAGGTGGGCCTCCGGCGCTCTCACTGACCGAACGAAACGCAATAATGCAATACACACTGTTACTTCACGTCGGTTTTCTGTGGGTCGGGTGGTACTACCCTGGACGAACCGACCCATTCATAGAAACCAGTTATACCTTCAACGTGGCTCTACCACCTATTTTCATATAGGTAAGATATACATATATACGAATGTGATATATATGTAAAACATGTCCTATATGTTATACCGATGTATAGATTATTACTATACCAAATATCGTCAAAATCAGTCCAGTAGTTTTTGAGTGAATCCCGAACAAACGACAGACATACAGATAGACTTCAATCTTAGAAACTATGGAAATGTATTCTGTAATTGAAACTAGAATTTAAAAAACTATGGTACTGTGTTTTTTCATTGATTCTAGAATTTTAGAAACTATGGAAATGTGTTTTGTCGCTGATTCTAGAATTTTAGAAACTATGGAAATGTGTTCTGTCATTCATTTTAGAATTCAAAAAACTATGGCAATGTGTTCTGTCACTGGTTCTGGCATTTTAGAAACTATAGAAATGTGTTCTGTTATTGATTCTAAGGCCCGCCAGAGTATATTTTATTTAAAATATTGAATGTACAGATTTCGTCCTGTTAGCCTTTTATTATATGTATAGAAGATTCGTTATGTTACACTATATATGGTGTTACAGCTGCAAAACTGAACGATCTGGTGAGCCAGCTGCAGCAGTGCTACCAGCTGACGACTGCTGGCAAGTTCACGGAGGCCACGGAGAAGCTCCAGCGCATCCTGCAGGTGGTTCCGCTCCTGCACGTGGACTCGAAGGCCGAGCTGACGGAGGCGCAGCAGCTGCTCAACATCTGCAGGGAGTACCTGCTCGGATTACAGATGGAAACAGCGAGAAAAGGTCAGTGAGATGAAACTACTTTGTTCCAAATTATATTTCCCTTCTAAATATTTCTACCATTGTAAATACGGTGAGAGAATGCAGTCACTTTGTTTTTTTATTCTTGTTGTAACCGAGAAAATTGGCGTGGGTAGAAGTTTTTCACTGTTCACGTTTCCTTTTTTTCCCTAACTGGCTACGCTATTGACCTAGCATGGTCTTAACAGCTTAATCGGACTACATACTCAACGGATTCTGACACAACTTTACAGTAATATAGCTTGTATATGAGAATTACAGATAGGATGATGCGAATACAATGTATATACCTTTTTTTGATTGTCAATAATGTTGGAACTAGTCACATAGGACTATTATACCATTGTATGCGGATTTTTTCCTAAATGGTTCCAGACTAATTATTTTTTTGATTAATCCTTCGTCATTTTTTTAAAACTAGCCTGTATCATCTAATTTATATCGTTTAATTTTCCCAAAATATGACGATATCGGCTAATTAAGTCTAAGAGAATCCGCCCACATGAGACTTACACAATGATGATGTACAGGAGTGCGGCGCTGAAGTAGACACCCCGCTGCATACTCTCTCAGAGTGTGTTGCGTGGGAGGGAGAGCGCCGCACTCTGCAGGCGGTGGTGGGGGGAACTTGACGCTGCCGAGGAATTTGGCTATGCCTCCTTAAATAGCCTCCTTTTGCGAGGAAGTAATCTCGCGGAAGGAGGTGGCGGAGAGGGCCCGTGAGGCGGACCCATTAAGTGGCCGTCTCCACCAATGGAGGACCGGTAGGAGGAGGCAGCGCTTTGCCCAACTCCTCCTGTCACCATAGTCGGACCTGAGGGGACGGGTCGGGGGGCTCGTTCCTTCATCGCACAGGTCCGGCGGCCACCTTCCGCCGGGTGGACCGTTGGGGCGGCTCTACGAGGTTGATAAGCTAGAACGATCCCTTGCCGTCCCAACAACACCGTCTGACGATATACCGTGGGGTTTTAGTCCGTGCGAGTCGGACATAACCCACCCTCTCCCCCGGGAGGGTAGGTAAGCATAAGGGATTTCCCCACACTAAAAAAAAATGGCACCATATAGATTCAAAGGCAAATTTAAATGGGACTTCCTTATCTTTGGAATGAGCTTTCGGTGGAAATAAACACCGTGATGAGACCATATCATGGTTACAGCTTTGTCTAAGCCTACTTTAAGTTTTTTTTTCATATAAAAAAAAAATGGGCAAACGAACATGTGAGTCACCTGATGTTAAGTGATCACCACCATCCGTAGACGCTCGCAACACCAGAGGAGTCGCAAGTGCGTTGCCAGCCTGTGTTGGGAAAGGGGGAGGAGTGGAAAGGAAGGGAAGGGGAGAGGTGGGCCTCCGGCGCTCTCACTGACCGACCGAAACGCAACAATGCGAGCATTGTTACTTCGCGTCAGTTTTCTGCGAGAGAGTGCTACTACTTCGACCGAGGCGACCCATTCATGCTCAAGCCAGTAATAGATAACTTCAGCGTGGCTCTACCACCTATAAAAAAAACCTGAAAACCTGTCGCTAAGCATCTGTTTATATGTTCTAGTAACTACACTTGAGAGCAAAATCCCCTCTAGGTTTATCATGTTTATCATCTTCGACCATATTGTCATTTACCATCAGTTGAGATTGTGGCCATATGCTAAAGACCTATTAAATATTTTAAAAAAAATGTAAAGAACAACTCAGTCAATTACAATTGAATTTTTCTAGAATCTTCCTGTATAACATTTGTATCAATATATTTCTTTAACAGCCATGCCGAAGAACACATTAGAGGAACAGAAACGGACATGCGAGATGGCAGCGTACTTCACTCATTGCAAACTGCAGCCCGTTCACCAGATCTTGACTCTACGGACTGCTCTCAACATGTTCTTCAAGCTGAAGAATTATAGGACTGCAGCATCCTTCGCCAGGAGACTCCTCGAGCTTGGCCCGAGGCCTGAAGTGGCCCAACAAGCGAGGAAGATACTCCAAGCTTGTGAGAAGACACCCACCGATGAACACCAGCTGTTGTACGATGAGCACAACCCGTTCAGCATCTGTGGTATCTCATACAAACCAATATACAGAGGGAAACCAGAAGAAAAGTGCTCGTTATGTGGTTCCTCGTTCATGCCAGAACATAAGGGGAAACTATGCCCAGTTTGCCAAGTCGCTGAAATAGGCAAAGATGTCCTCGGTCTAAGAATCTGTCATCTCCAATTCCAGAGATAATCCTATATGTGTCTCACTCTATGTAAGGTTTTTGTATAAGAATAATAAAATAATCTATATAGAATTTTGATTTATTTATAAAAATATTCGATAATATGATGGTTGGTTATTGTGAATACATTTGAAGTGAATAAACATGATTTTAAACGACTTTTTATTAACAGCCTTAAATAATGGGAATAAATAAATAAAACGTGTTTAATATTTTCTAATAACATTTATTTATGATTATATAATAATAATATAATAACTAGGCGTCTTCGGTTTTGTTTTCTTTAGTTCTGTAAATGAATAAAAATAATTAGTAAATTCTACATAAGACTAGACTTAGTCTACATATTTTTTGTTGTATAGTTTGGTCTCTTATATATCCTACGTCTAAGGCAGAGAACATATATTGCGCTGTCTCTCTCTTTCACATCGTCTCGTCCTATTCTACACAACAAGGAAAAATAATCCATACGTCAAATTACTTCGAAAGAAAAAAATCTCTGTAAACATCGCTATTTCTCTCTCTTTCACGTCGTTTCGTTCTGATCTACGCAACCAGTATATTTTTAACGATAAGTATAATCCGTGTCTCGGACTACGTCTAAGGAAAAACATATTATAAGTTTTCTCTTAATATTGCTATGTCTCTTTCTCTCGCATCATCTCGTCCTGCTCTATACAATGTCATATTTAACCTTTCATCTTTACGTACTCGAGGACCATAAATTACATATGAATAGCGGTCTCGGCGGACACTGTCCCGCCCTGATAAAATAAACTTAGACAAATTATATACCATAACCTTTCTAACTCTATCTAATGGTGAAAACTGAATGAAAATCCATTTATTAGTTATTGAGTTAATCGCGAACAGACAAACGTAACAGATGTCATTTTATAGCAGATCATTTTATAGCAATAAAAAATACATATATATATTAAAGAAAAGGATTAATGCACTTGAGTAGTTTGACCGATGGTATACAAATTCAGTATCTGCAAATTCTAACCATGGCATAGCAACTAAATTTTAACTGTTATTTAAATTATTTAAAATGGCAACTCTGTCAGCCTACGGTGAAACGAAACATCGTGAGTATATCAACCTGAGAATGTTGTTACAGTACCACCGTATATGAGAAAATATAGAACTGTGGTTTTCTTGGAGTTTGAAATCACTCCTACATCGTGGTAATTATGTCTATAGCTTATTTTGCGTAGAGGATTTAGAACTCTTACAGGCTTATATTACTATGATTTATAGCGTAAATACTTGCCTATTATTCAACATGTCTTGTATCTCATCGAAAGTCTTCCCTTTGGTTTCGGGTAAAAGGGTCACAGAGAATATGAATCCAATACCACAACACACTGCGAGGATCCAGAATGCTGTGTAGATACCATATGAGGCGCCTACGTCACGGAAAAACCTTATAACACAAAAAAGAAAATAGAATTTTAATGGAATAAAAGGTAAAAGCAGCATAAATTTTAATATATAACAATCATGTGTCATGTTTGTCCACAATGAACTCTGAACCTACTCAACCGATGTACATTAAAGTTGACATCGCCCTAATAATAAAAAACCTTGACGAATATATACTTAAAGCTTCCCCATAAATAACTTTATCTACTGTTGAAAACCGCATGAAAATCCGTCCAGTAGTTTTTGAGTTTATCGCGAACACAAACGTCGCAGACGTTGTTTTATAAAATCTTGAGAAATAGGATAATTTATATCTCGATTAACTGCCTCATAAGTTTTTAATTACAAATTAAATGATTGTCAATGCTGATTATTGTTATTGTTTGTAAGTTTCAACAGTCTCGAACAGATGGCGCGTTACACTAATTTGTCGACAGAAAACTATAGGATCGACTGTTACGCCACGTTTTAATTTTGATCACAGCTTATCATCATTTAAATGTAACATGTAATAACTGAGTCAGTTAGTATTTGTTTAAAATGTGGTTGCCTCTCACCTCGTCCATATAAATCCAGCAAACCAGCACATAAAAGAACAAATTCCGCTAGCGATACTCTTTGTCTTCATCGGGAACATCTCAGCAACCAGGATCCATGGGACAGGGCCAACGCCTTGAATAAACAATTTATCTGTTGTCTTAGTCAGTAACAGAAAAAATGGCGTGGTTAGAAATATAACATTTAACATAATAGTAACTACTGGCTAGGAGTTTTAGCGGGATTTTTGTCTGTCATGTGGATTTTATATTTTATTCATAATCTTGTGTTATTTGACTCTATATTTTGTAAATTTGGTGGTGTTTTACGTAATATAGTTAGTTTATTGTGCATAAGTGAAGTGAATGGAAAATAATATCACGGAGCATGAAATTCCGAGATGCCACAAAAATCCTCTGGAAGGTTCTAACAAGGGATCCACCATCTTGTTAGAATTCTGATTTACACGACGCTTAATACTGAAATCTAGAAATTAAGATCACATCATAATGTGAAGTAAAATAAACCAATCACTTAAATAATTTTTATTAATTTAAGAAATGCATTAATTTAGATATATGTCATTTTATGGAAATAAAAAATGTGCGGAGTTTTTTCGGTGACATCGTTACGTAATTCTTTGATGAAAATTATTGAGTTCACCTATGTATTGAGATTATTTTATAACATGCTTTATAAAAAAGTGTAGTATGGACTTTTTTAATGCTTATTTAAAAATATTTCTCTAGTAATCATGATGATGATAGTGTTACATCGATCAAATAGCAATACTATACTACTTGTACCTGCTTTTAGAATTGACTTAAAGCCTTTCATTTATTATAATGATAAATTAAAGTGAGACGTGTAATCAAGGCCAACTTTAAACGCACTTTCCCAAAAAATTGAATTTTTGGATTACTTTTTTATTTGATGAAAAGTGAGATTATACACCGTGACTATTTAAAGAGTGACAGCCTTCAATCGTATGATAGTTCATAGTCACATTTAACATATAAAATTATAATATCAAAACAAATACTAAGAAACAACAAAGAGAACCTAAATTAAAGTTCTATGACTTTCAAAAGTATGGGTACGATTTAAAAAGAAACCTAGGTTGAATGATCGGTGACAAAACTTGCGAGCAACATCTCTAAGTTTATAACTTTCGATAATAAAACGGATAATAAACCCTTTTGTTAGTTGGTTAGTTTCACTTTCAAATCACTTTTACTATACCCGATGGTCATAGACACTATACTTTAACATAGACAAGTAGAGGATTGACTATTATTTTTGTATTTTCTAGATAAGTAAGGCAAATATTAAGGACGCGCTCTCAAAAAAGGTCCATTTTCACTGTTTTCCGGTAAGAATTACAACAAAACTATTGAATTTTGGTAAACATAACAACTAACTACAGATACATTGAAGCTTTAAAAATGACGTATGGATGATGGTCTTTTAAAGTTAATAGATTTTCATTTAAAAAAATCAATTCTCCGTAGTCCCCTCGCGCAAAACAACCTGCTTTTCGGCATCAAAATCTCAGTAAATTTACATTTTACTTAATGGGAAAAAATACCTTCTTTTGCTTCATATAGTCAAGTTTAGTGCATCGAAATAATATTTAAGATATCTTTACCATATCTAAGAAAAATAATAAATAACTTTTAAAAAAAATTTCACCACTTTTTCGGAGTTATGTAGATCTTAACATTTAGAGAATAAGGTGCAATTTATTTCCTTGACTTCGATTCGATTAACAAAACGACGTTGAACAAGAAATCACTCAGTTCATTCCGCGCTCGAGCGCCTTAGCGACTGGGCGTCTAAGTCGCTTTAAACCGGGTTGCTTTAAAAAAATACATCGCTATACGTGTACTTATACACTTCACGAAACTTCTTGATAATTTTTAAAAGCTAACCAATTTTGAAGTGTTTATTTTATATTTAGGTTAGGTAGTGCTTATAAACTAGATGGTACTCGCGACTTTGTCTCGGTTGTTAACTATATTATAGTAATAATAACAACAATATATTTTATATACGTAGAATAATAAAAAACTCGAGATAAAATATATTTTGATTACAAAATTTCTTTGTAAACAATGTTATTAATTTACTTCTCCTGCGCATACGCATCACACCACTTACACCACTTCACACATTGCTGAAATGCTTTTAAAAATTGTACTTTCTTAAAACCTAAACATATCTTAATATGTTTTTAGATAAATATCCAGTGTTTAAAATGTCTTAAAAAATATCGATCTCTATAGGTTTCGCGTGATGTGCACACGACAGCAGACCCCTATTATACATTTATATATAAAATCTATACTAAAACTGTAACAAGCCCAAATATATACATTAAATATTTTTTGAAAATTTTAATTGGGATAGACTTTGTTATATTTATTATGTTGTAATTATGTGTTATCGGTATAGAAGCTAAAAAGAATATTTGTACAATTTTTGTCTGTCTGTCTATCTGTCCCTCTAAACACGTATCACTCTAAAAGTACTAAACCAGTTTTGACGAAACTTGACACAAGGATAACTAATATTACAAGATTGCATCTAGGATACTGTCCCATAAAAGGCAAGGGGTTCTTTAGGATAATGGACGAAGGACAAATATTTTTATTCAATGAAATTCTTGATGGATTTTGGTTAATTTTCTTTGTACTATATATAACAGACAGGTTATGTAAACATTTTAAGCCATAGTTCATATTTTTAACGTTTTGTATTCAAGGAATCCCTAGTACAACCAATCCGATTTTGAACTTTTTTCAACGTTAGAAAGATAATATATATATTATCTGTCAATATTATAGATAATGTTTATTTTGGCAAATATATATTTTCAATGGTTAATCACAAGGAATGTAATTGAAATCGGCAAAAAATAATTTATTGCCAATAGTGGGAAGACATTTAACGGCAATATATGTATTAGTTTTTATTTTAATTGGACCCGGTAGGTGATGCTGCGAAAGGGTTGTAAGCTTATTGTTAAAGATTTCTCACATACCAACTGGGTATATATTTGAGTGTATCTCTGTATAGTTCGGATTTACAATTAAAAACGGAAGATGTCGCTGCAATCGTGTTCTAGGTTTATTCAGAATTTAAAAGTACTAGTGAAACAGGTAATAACCGATTTAGCGCAGATGAAGTTGCCCGGGTCAGCTAGTATTCTATAAAACAACCAGAATTTTCAATGAGGCAGAGATCATTAATTACTTACTTTTCTCTCATACTTGACTCATGTCTTCATTCGATTGACAATATATTTTGAAAGAATAAGCAGAATTAATGAAACAAAGACTAAATGCTATCTTGTAGTATGCCTTTATGCTTTTTTTTAAATATTTTACCATAAGTGTTATACTTTAGCAGTAGTAAGTGCACTGACAAACAGATATATAGACATTTCCATTGATATGTATGATTGAAATGTATTTAATTACTTATTATTGAGTTACTCGCAATATTTTTTTTCGCAAAAATCTGATAAGCCCAGGAACGTAACGCTCACTGTATGTATAGAAGACATATTTATGTTTGTATATGTACTCGTACATGTACATAGGGAATTCCTGGTGTTCAATTGGTTTTACCGGTGAAATATCAATCCGATATCAGCAATTTCGGAACCTTGTATTAACGATTTTTTTGGAATTTGTTTACATTTACTAATTACTAATGAAAAATAATAGCACTATCGGCTGACGGAAAACAAGGTAAGAAACCTGAACCTGAGAAAAGTTCTTGTAGTATCACAGTATGTCAAAATAATAGATAGTCGATTTCTGGAAATTTGTCGTGTCGTGGGTTATCATCGTGATTATGTCCATACTTTCTTTCGGAAATAGGCCTATGAACCTGTACTGGATCTCTTATACGCTCGGCCTAATAATACAATAAATAAACTACATTATCATACTAAACTCGTGAGTGCATAGTTGATGTTTTAAGTGACTATGTGTACTAGAATACTGCTTCCATGATACACCTCCTCACCTGGCCCTTGATCAATAAAACCTTGATCTGACACTATGTAACTAGATACTTGATTATGACCTTGAAAAATGATAATTTAATCCCGCACTATGAGATAACATATAACAAAAGTGTAATGTTAATAATACAAAAAAACTATAATATTTTTTATAAAAGTATCAAAGACGTTTATAGTGAGTAACGCGTCCCCCTGGTTATCAGTTGTCTCTGTGTGCGTGAGCTATGTACGTCTAGTAGTATGACTCGATGCCGAAATTTAAGCGCGAAAATTGAGAGCGCGTCCTTAAGTATCAAATTTTTAAATTGATTTAGAATGAGTATCAAGTACTGAGTATCCTATAAAAACGTGTAACCAGTCACCCAGTAGATGTAATGCACAGTATTTTTAGTTTCCACGTAGTTTTATTAAAGAAAGCATTGTGACAAATTAAGAATCAAGTGCTTTGAGATTAATCAAGACAAAAATGTTATAAACACAGTTGAATTTGTGAATAAATGTAGTAAGTATAACCAGCTTACCCAAAGTGAACAGTATCATGTAGACAATAAGGAAGAGGAGAGGCAGAAACGCATATGGAGTCACGTTGTACCCGTAATAGCTGTCTAGCACAGCGTATAAACCAATCAGGAACTAGAATTTAGAACATTATGCTCTTGTTAGTACCGAGTAATATTATAGTAAAATTATCACAAACAATGATATCTATATATTAATTCGGGAAGCAAAATCTTTGTACCCCTTATTAACGGATTTCCCGTGAACAGGTAAACTTGAAATTTGGCATAGTTAAGAGAAGTGCAGAAAGCTGTTTGTTTTATATAAAATGCATTAGAAGTACATTAAATTAATTAAAATATGCACTACTCACACTACTGCTTGAGTTTTACACAACATATACACACATGTAAATAAAAAATACATTTTGACAATTCAAATGATGATTTAATAAAATAATGAGCCAAATAATAGTTTGTATAATCAAAATAAGGATTTGTTCATAAAAGTAATCCATAACTTAGACCTTCGCAGTTATAATCTTGCAATTCAACTTCATGTAGCAACAAAAAAGAATTTATTTTCAAAAACTAATGGTAGTATTAAAAACGTCTTTGTCTTGGATTCACCATCTGATTGTATTGTGCATACATTACTTTTCCAAACGTTGATACTGGGCATATCACTGTTTGTCATAATGAACAGACTACATTTAATTAAATATTACCCAGGAATACCACCCACCCATGGTGTCGTGTAAAGTTTATTGAAAATTGTGTCATGGGTTGCGATAAATTTCTTGATTTTCGTAAAGTTATGTTTGTTTAAAATTTGAGAGCTTTACCATGTGGTTTTTGTTTCAACTTTATATTTTATATAATTTCAATTTTCATTTACACATAGATTTTTTTTAATGTTTATATAATTAAAGATCATGGCAATTGGCAAATAACTGAGTAGCCATGATGAAAACCTTTGACTATAGAAGTATATATGTATATATAAGTAGCCCTTTGACAAAAGAACGCTAATAAGGTTCAAACTTTAAAAAAATCAGTTAACTATGGTCGAATGTCGACCACTGGGCGCCCACTAGTTACAACTAAAAAGCAGTAGATACGTTACAAGCGCTTTGACAGTGTCTTGTTAAAACTTGGCTAACTAGCTTAGTTTCAACGGCTGCCCGAAAGTAACAACATATAACTATTTCTTTTTCACCACCGATATTTTTTTTGTCATAGGAGGCAAACCAACAGACGGGTCACATGATGTTAAGTAACCGCCGTCCATAGACACTTTCAACCCCAGGGGAGTCGCAAGTGGGTTGCCAACCTGTATTTGGGGAAAGGGGAGGGAAGGAGGTCCTCCGGCGCTCTCACTGATTGAACGAAACGCAACAATGCAAGCACTGTTACTTCACGTCGATTTTCTGTAAGAGGAGACGAGCCGACCCATTCATGCTAAAACCAGTAATAGCTTCCGCGTGGCTCTACCACCTACAATGTATATATTTAATACACCATTTTACTTCAAAATTTTATGTAAGACATAGAAAACATGGTATTCCAAGATCCCGCCAAAAACGAACCGAGTTAAATTTCAATATAATCTGACATGTTAAAGTGAGTGAAAATCACGTTCAAAGATTCCTTTTTTTACATAGACTTAATACGTATATTACACAGGTGAACCTAGTAAAAAAACTTGTAAAAATGGTCGATTTCAGATGTATATAAACTAACATAAGGGGCGCGTTCCGGGAGACGCTCACAACACTCACAACGCCCTTTTCGCCGTTCCACTAGACATTAGACAACCGCGAGCGTTGCGGTCGTGGCGAAAACGTCATTGATGACGTCATAACATACGCTCACGCGAAGCTCACGACGCCCCATGTCTGGACGTGGGTCGACGTGAGCGTTGTCAAATTTGGCGGGATTCTCAATAAAGATGGCGACCGTGAAAATGTCATTACTTGAT
The DNA here is from genome assembly GCA_014332785.1 of Antheraea mylitta. Classification (NCBI taxonomy): domain Eukaryota; kingdom Metazoa; phylum Arthropoda; class Insecta; order Lepidoptera; family Saturniidae; genus Antheraea; species Antheraea mylitta. Next base: position 4,920,780 of record JACEII010000032.1, read on the forward strand.
ACGGTATAGGATATTTATATTAAATAACATATTGTATTGAAATACGTAAATGAAATATGAAATGGAATACGTTAATAAAGTTTTGATAATTTTACTTCTTTTGAAAAATGTTGTGAATTCTAAAATTCAATTTAAAAATTAATTTATAATTATTTCATGGTAATTTAATATTTTTCACTTAACCAATAAGGTCATTTTGTATGTTTTTATGATAATTAAAATAAAAAAATTGAATTATACATTGTTTCTTTAATATACTTAAATGAATTTCATAATTATATGAATTTACTGTTAAGACTTACAAAATGTAACTTAACCTCTCAAAGTTTTTGTTTTATTTTTTCTAGATCGCCATTTTTATTATTTATCTGAACGCTTAAAACGCCCACAAATGCGTTCCACTAGCTCTTACGATCGCAACGCTCGCGAGCTAGTGGAACGGGAAAACTCGCGGTCGTGAGCGTGAGCGTTGTGAGCTACTACCGGAACGCAGTCATAGACTACGACAAGTTAAGGACCGATGACAATACGACAATTTAATACTTTGACTCATGAATATTGTTAATTGAATAATTAATAGATTAATTTAAAGATGTGATTCAAAAATATTCCCGAAAAATAAATACATATTTGCATATATACATATTTTAATATAAAATGTAATCATTATGAATTCATTAATTGGATTCATATTCATGAACGGAAATGATTAAATTACGAAAGAATTCATAGTATAACCCGATGTACCAAGAAGTGTAGTCTTTATGTTACAATAAAATTTCAGTTCTTATAGAAAATAAAAAAATAATAGATCAAAAATTTAGAAAATGTGCTCTTATAGGTAACAGAACCAAAAAATAGAAGATAATTTTAAAATATGGAGTGTATTCATCCTATAACAATGCAAAATTCACCTTTTTTATAATAATAAACAACAAAAAGTGGAATAATTTTTGAATAAGGACAATCTTTATAGCAATATAATTAATTTAATCGTAAAAAAGCATGTGATTATTCACAATATAACTTGATCATAACAATAATATTATGAACAATAAATAATGACCTATGTATATATAGCCATCAATTAACTATTTGTAAGCATTCATACCAAGAACACTACATTTATTTATAGTCACATTAACTGTAGATTAAAAATACTTTATTTAATTTGGGCCCTAAGAAAGCGTTTATTTATGAACCTTAAAACCACCACTGACTCGAAAAATAATCCAATCATACGTAACCAGTCGGAGTTTTTGGCGGGATTTTAGTCTGTCATGTAGTGGATTTTATATTTTATTCATAATCTTGTGTTATTTTACTCTATATTTTGTAAATGTGTTGGTGTTTTACGTAATATAGTAAGTTAATTGTGAATAAGTGAAGTGAATGGAAAATAATACGACGGAGCATGAAATTTCGAGATGTCACAAAAACTCCCTGGAAGGTTCTAACAAGAGAGCCGCGATCTTGTTAGAATATTGAAATATGGAAATATTGAAATAATCACACGACGCTTGTAATATTATTAACTACACGACAATGGCAGTAATAATCCGAAAGATTGTTTGCTAAATACCCGATTAGTCCTCCCACGACAGCGGCTCAAGCCTAGGTTCGATCCCTCGGTAAAAGAAATAGGGACCCTTGAGTGCGTTGCTTGTGCGATACGGTGACACAAAATATACATCACTGCTACAAAACTACACGATTACCCCCACACACGTGCACGCCTACACGCTTACACATGGAAGTGGAAGAGTTTACTTTTTTTCCCTTATCGAACTGAAAAAACTCCCAATTTTCCGATAATAAATATGTGGAGGAGTTGTTGAGGCGTATATGCTTGGTACACATATACGTTTCAACAACTCATACATATATGAATAGTTAGCTAAGATAGGTCGCGATTTTACATGCAACAGGCAATAGCCAAGCCGAGGTGTGCTGTGCACCTTTGAGCTGGTTGCCAAAATAAAATCGGCTGAGTGCCTTAAGCGTTCGCCTTAGTAGTCCGGTCAAGCTGTTAAGGCCTTGCTAGGTCGATAGCCTAGTCAGTTCGAGAAAAAAAAAGTTTGCCAAATATAAAGTTTAAAAAAAGTCACAGTCATCAAAGTATATCTTTTTGACATACAATACTAACGTTAAAATCGCTTCAGTGGATGCATAAAGAGAGTCAATACCAAAACAAAACCAATACAAAATGCGATCGGTATGTCGTAGTCCGGTGAAGCTGTTAAGACCTTGCTGGGTCAAGTCGTAGTCATTTCGAAAAAAAAAAAGCGTTCGGCATGACATTTAACTTACAGTTCGATAAATCGGTAATATGCTTTGGTTTTAAAACTTAACACAATTACCTAAAAAACTGTAGTTGGCTTTACTGAATCTGAAAGATAGGATGAGCAATTTGACACATTTTTTAGTAATAAAATTATGTCGATCTTTTACGAAATCCAGTTTTCAAAGTTTAACTAACGGATTAGACCATATGTAAAAAAAAAATCTTTTTCGTTCGGTTACCTATAAGTGCGTGTTTTTTTTAACTTCTTATTATTTTTTAGATGTTAGTTCTTCAACGGTGCTCGAAATTGACGCATTATTATAAAATTGATACAGAATGAGGCTGAATTCTAAAATAGGATTCTATTATACGTTATTTGTGAATATCTAAAAACTCTGTTAAACAATTTCAGTAATTTATTTACGCGTAGAGAAATTGTGTAAGTATTACAATTACTGAAAAAAAATTGAGCCGTCACGGGACGCCTGGCAGATGTGAAGCATCGAAATTGTTTTGTATATGTTATATGCACAAAAAAACAGATTAGGACAAAAATCAGCAATGGCATAATGAAAACATAAAGAATTACAAATTTGTTCAATAAAATGATGACTGTCTATTTATTTTATTACATAGATATTCATTTTTATTAAATACAAAAATTCAACAAGGCGCAGGCAGGGTGTGTTTGCGACGAAATATATCAAAGGGCGTTACGTCGTCGGTGCGTCCCACGTAACACTAGTAGAACAAGTGGCCTACAAGATAGGGTTGCAAATGTTTTCGAGTATCTTGTTAATAGTACAAAGCTCGTGTTTTGCGTCGCCACGGCAACAATCAGGTTTACCATCACGTTTCACATCAAAAACAGACATCTATTTACATTTGTTTGACTTGTGTTTCATACTTACAAGGAATATAGTAAGTCCGAGAGAGGTGGTCCACATAAGTAGTCTTCGACCGAGTCTGTCCACAACCATCGGTGTGATGCAGCTTGTGACTACCTGCAACGAAACATTAGGATATTGCAACATGCTCACAAAATCACTACTCGTTTGTCTTTTACGCTCTTACGTTTTAAAAGTTCGACAGATCATAATATTTTGCGTATTCATTGTCAGTACAGAAAAGGACATTGAAAGCCATTACAATTACTTATTTAATAAGACGAGGAAAGCCGCGAGCGAAAGCTAGTAATACATAAAACAGATGATCGAAACATACCTGCACTACTCCCATTATAATGGTGCCGTCAGACGGCGAGATCTTGCTGCCAACCTTCGCGAGTAACTCTTCCATATAGAACAGGAGGACATCGATGCCAGACAGCTGGAGGAGCATCGCCAGGAACACGCATATTCCTGGACATAACGACCATTTGATTATTATAGAACGCAGGTTTCTGGTTTCATCATATTGCAACCTAGCGTTTGGTCACAATCTTTTGTAACTCATATGAGTATAAAAGGTGAAGTGAAGGAAAATATTCGGGATATTTTCTTGTGAAACTAGCTCTTAGGTTGAAAATCCGTACCCAAGGCCCTATAAGTGTGTTTCAGTAGGTGCGCTTAAAAATTTAATTTCCCAGGAATACGAAGCGAACTTTGGGTAACCGAAGAAAATTGCCGGAGATATTGATTTTTTTTTTTCTCGAACTGACTACGCTATTGACCTAGTAAGGTCTTAACAGCTTCACTGGATTACTACCGGAAACTGTACTTACAGCAACTCTTCCTAGATGTCCAGCTCCACGGGTATCCCAGGCCTTGTAGGAGTATGATTATCAATGCAATCGTAAACAACTTTCACGGTTTAAGCGCTCGTTCGTTGATCAATAACATTTGCCCGCCAAGAATGACAAGGATTCTGACAAATGTATTTCAAATTATGAAATATCTAGTATTAATCAAAAATACAATTATAATGAAGCCGCGTTGGTTTCCTCCACTTCTTAATTTAGTCTCTAAAAGGCCGAAGCCTAATATTCAACGAATACCCCAAAATATTGAGTCGAATACCGGGCAATATACATCCAGATATTATTATTTTTTATTCCGAAGGGCAGCAAACAGGCATACGGCCTATTTGATGTAAATGGTTACTGTCGCGTAAGGATAGTATGTAATACTAGGAGCATCACTGTCGAGGTGCTGATCGTGAAGAGCGTGTTTCAATTCCTTTTTGAAGAGCCTCATGTCATAACCCGGGGGGAACACTGTACCAGGTAACTTATTCCACAACGCTAGCCTGTGCGTAATAAAGCTTCTAGAGAACCTTACGGTTGTTGCAATTTTTCTGTGGCGGGGTTAGAGTTTGGAACGGCGATGAGAGTGCCATATCAAAAAGTGTTCCAGAACACTCTGTTATACATGCGATAGAGCACACATAGAGATCCAATGTCTCTGCGAAATTCTAATGACTGTAAGCCGCATTTCAATTCGGGATCGTTAACAATGCGAATATCTAGATATGCGTGCAGTACTTCAAATGAGGACGTACTTGCGCCTTACAGAGTACAACAATAATTCGTTACTATTTTAATTTAACTTGGTTTAAAAATAATAGCAATTATGTACTAATGTACTTGTAATAAATACTACGAAGTACTTACCCAGAGCTTTCACGCTTCCCTTAGTAGCCCACAAATCGCTGATCTTAGGTTCCACTTGGTATTCCCTCTCGACTAGCGCAATCAGTCCGTCCAGTTCTGGTTGAACCTCCTCTTTAGTCTTGCTTCGTAGCTTTTGTAAAACTTCTGATGCCTGATCGTGGTAACCTATATTTTATAAGTAGGTGTTAAAGCCACGTTGAAGCTATTACTGGTTTCAGCATGAATGGGTCGGTTCGTCCGGGGTAGTACCACCCCTCCCACAGAAAACCGACGTGAAATAACAGTGCTTGCATTGTTGTGTTTCGTGCGGTCAGTGAAAGCGCTGGAGGCCCACCTCCCTTCCTCTTTCCTCTTTTCCTATTCCTTCCCCTCCCCCTAACCCTATATACAGACTGGAAACGCACTTGTGACTTCCTTGATGTCGCTAGTGTCTATGGACGGTGGTGATCACTTAATATCACGTGACCCACCAGGTGGTTTGCCTCCTTTGATATAAAAAAAAGTACACGAAGAATATACACCATGATAAGTGATAACCGCTGTCCACAGACACTTTTTGAATGGCACACATTTTGAATCTCATGTTTATACAAATAGGGTTGTAAATGTTTTTGAGTATTTCGTTAAAAGTGCAATGTTCGTCTTTGCGTCGCCACGCCAACAATTAGTTTTACCCTCCGCCTATAGATGTTTCACATCAAAACAATACAGATTGACCCTAAAATGCGAAAAAATGAAAGAGAGGCACTGTGATGCCTTTATCGCTGTGCTCATGGCGGTAGCAATCTATTTGCCTTTACACTTCGGTACAGCTCATGTAATACTGGTTGACTCCGGAATGTAACACACCTAATTATGACGCTATTGCGGATATTACGATGGTGTAATGAACGTAAGAATACGAAAAAAGCGAGGTCAAGCAAAACGTAACCACATGTTCAATGCTTTTATCGTAGGAATTTCTTACACTATAATTATGGTTGCTGTTAGTAGACCTTTGGAGATCATAATCATCATCAATCATCTCAATTAAAGATATATTAATTGTAAAACTCTTGAGTTACTTTTGTAAGGTCACCTTTTAAGTATTTGGCCAATGTTTCAATTGTAGGTACTATTAGGTAGGTGGTAGAGCCACGCTAAAGCTATTACTGGCTTCAGCATGAATGGGTCGGCTCGCCCGGAGTAGTACCACTCTCTCACAGAAAACCAGCGTGAAGTAACAGGGCTTGCATTGTTGCGTTTCGTTCGGTCAGTGAGAGAGCCGGAGACCCACTACCCTCCCTTTCCCCTTCCTCCTTTCCTTCCTGCCCCTCCCCCACCCTCCTCCCAAATACAGGTTGGCAACGCACTTGCGACTCCCCTGGTGTTGCTAGTGTCTATGGATGGCGGTGATCACTTAACATCAGATGACCTGCCTGTTCGTTTACCTCCTATTATATAAAAAAAACTAGGTTCACACTGTATTGGTCACTTGATGGTACAATAAAGTAAAATATCCTGATAGAATTATTCCATAATGTATTTTTGCTAATATTTTTCTGGCTAACCTTGAGTGAGTGGTGATCCTGCAAATTAGTTATTCCTTACCAAGCATTAATATTCCATTAAATGCTTTTGAAAGTTTGATTATTTATATGCTTTTACTATATTTGGTCATTTAACCAGAATAATGTCGAGTATGAAGGTGAATCTTGATATAACATATTTTTACAAAACGATATGGTTACAGTACTAAAAATATCGCATACGTTTCAATAGAAAAAAAGTTAGAAAAAAACGTATTTTTTTAATAAAACTCGGGTAAAATTGCAGTTTTTGATAGTAATCGAAATAGATGTTGGTTTTTCTTAAACGTAATACATATCTATTTACCTTTGAATACCAAAAAGAACGGAGATTCCGGCAAACACCAGGAGAAGGGCACGTAGAACAATGACAGAATACCGCCGGATGCCGTCAGTCCCCAGTATGTTGTGAACGGTCCGATAGCGTAGGAGAGTAGAAACCCCACGTTAATGAACAGCAGGAAGAAAGCGCTTAATGCTCCACGGATTTTGTCCTGAATTTATAAACAAACTTCTTTATACCTTACTAGTGGGCACGGCGGATATCATCTCCGCTTGATTATAATTTTTTTTTACAAATTATAAATCTAAGCCTACATCATGAATACATCATTATGGGGTGTAAGGGGTGTCGAGTAACATCTTAAGACTTGAGACACCCAAGCCAACCTCACCTGCACGTGGTGCACCCTGCTGATCAACGAACGAGGCAATGGCGAAAGCGGGGTGGTAGGGTTTTTCAGCCCGACTGGGTCGCAACCACCATGCATATAGTGAAAATAGTGACTCGCTTCTGCGCGTCGCGTTTCGGGATCAGCCTGTGCATATCCAGTACCGGGTGACTTTTGTCATTATGGCCGGCATGAGAGCGGCGATCGGCGATGGATAATCTGTCTCTCGGTGGTTGCCGATGTTTTTAGATTGTACTATGTTTAACATCAGGCATAGTACAGTCACTATGTCGTGCTTCGATAAAAAAAACTTTATCTACTGGTTAAAAACATATGAAACCCGTTCAGTAGTAGTTTTTGAGTTAATCGCGAACAGACTTTGTTTTATAATATGTATAATATAGTTATTATAGTGAACTAGCTTTTGCCCGCGTTGTTGTATTGACTTAATGTCGGTTTCACCTATGCCTTAGAAACAGTATTTTTTTTCTGAATAACAGGAACTCCAGGTCGTTTTGTGTATACCTTTTTTTACATTGTATATTCAAAATAATTATAACAAACAAACAGACAGACTCATAATCGAACTTTAAATATGTAGCTAATATTGAATTTAGTTCACACTCCACGTTTCGAAATTTTCAATTTAACATCTAACTTTTATCATTTAACCTTTCGAATTATTTGATTTTTTACATTTGTTTCTAAGTTCTACCACTATAAAATTTTGTAAATAACATAACTACGTATTTGAAGGGTTGAGGAGTTCCAAAATATTATGAGGCTTTGTTTCAATTCTTTTTATCTTTAAAATTTGTCCCTGTATCAAAGTTATTGTTATTGATCAAATAAACTTATACGCAATAGTTTTTTTCTTCCTTGTATTTATAATAATCTATCGAAAACCTTTAAAAGAGCAATTCTTGTATATTTTTATATTTGTATATATTCAGAATCTCGGAAACGGCGTCATCTATTTCCGTGAAACATAGTATATAGGTAGTTTCGGGGAGATAAATCGATCTAGCTAGACTTTATTCATAGAAAACTTTTCGACTGAGTTTTCAGGCAATGAAAAAATATAGCTAGAATATAAAGGTAAATTTCGCCGCCGCTGTCAAAACAAAAATAGCTCAGATGGAAATCGGTTGCTTGTAAGATCCGTGTAACACTAGTTCGAATCTGAGTGACAGCAGAAGAGATATATTTGTTTATTTTTTTTTTTTATAAGAAAATGTTAATTTTATAAGGCAAAACTAACAGTTTATTTTATTAAAAATGTTTTCAAAGAACCGAGATAGGCTCGGTTGCCCAGGTACTTATTAGTATATCATCATAATTATATTATTATTGTATTAACTTATAAGATTTAGACCACCAATATTTAAATTAATGCTCACATTACTTAAAAATGTGTTGGGAATCTATACGTATAATAATAATGTAAATCTAATGTCTCGGTACTTTTTCGATTTTCGTGAAAAACTTGTTGCAGGTGTCTAGATATAAGCAATAGAATACATTTCAATCATTTTTAGAATTGTCTGTCTGTATGACCACGCATCACTGCTAAAGTATAAAAAACGTATCCTCAGGAGTAACTATTTTTTTGTTTCATTAAAATCTGTCCACTCTATCAAAAGTTATTGTAATTTGAATGACGACTGGAGTACGAGAGAAGTTTAGTAAATCTTTACTAATATCATAAAGCTGAAGTGTTTGTTTGGTTAGTGGGTTGAACGCGTTAATCTCAGAAACTATTTGTCCGATTTAAAAAAATCTTTTAGTGTTAGATAGCGCATTTATCGAAGAAGGCTATAGGTTATATATCATTTAGCGCATTTATCGAAGAAGGCTATAGGTTATATATCATCATGCTAGGATCAATAGGAGCGGAGCACTAATGAAGAATGTTACAGAATCGTTTTTTTCTTCTGAAAGCTTCTGTTGTGTGTTAGCGTTAGCCAACTATTCCACGAGAACGAAGTCGCAGGCAAAAGCTATAATAGATATAATTTTAATGACATCGGTTTAGCTCACCTCAGCTATCTCTCCAATATAAATTGGTACTGTAGCGAACTGCATAGCACCGGCACATCCCCACATGATTCGCGCCGCATACATTGTAGGTAGGTTTGTGGCTACTCCAGCGAGGAGCCAGCCCAGCAGTAATGGCACGTTCGAACCAATTATAAGCCATCTTCGACCGACATATCTTGACAGAGGTACTGTGACTAATGGACCTGCAAAAGCCATCCAAAACAATATTAAGATATTCAGAATAGGCTATAAATTTTTTTTGGGTAATGTGAGGTTCTACAACAAATTTCCTAAGCAAATTATTAATCTTCATAAGTTCAAGGAGCATATGAAGCGATTTATATACTCATAAAGTTATTATTATGTAGGTCATTCAAAATCAAAATCAAAAATTCTTTATTCAGTTTAGGCCCTAGTAAAGTGCTTATGAACGTCAAAAACTACCACCGGTTTGGAAAACAACCCAGCCATCGAGAAGAACCGGCAAGAAACTCGATCGGGTACATTTTTTTACATACATTTGCAATACATCATACAATAGCTTATAGTGGATGCACAGAGAGGAGTCAAATTCAGACATCACTATCGTTCACATACTGATCCACTCTATAATATCCTTTTGACACTAAAACCCGCTTGACCTGGCGCTTAAATTTGCAGTCCGGCAAATCGGTAACATGTTTTGGGACTTTATTGTAAAACCTTGTAACACTGTTACCTAAGAAATTATTACTGGTTTTACTAAGTCTGAAACATGGGATGACCAGTTTATTACAGTTTCTATTATTTACATTATGCCGGTCTTTTACTAAATTCAGTTTATCAAAGTTTTTACTGGCATACATTAAATTATCAAGAATGTATTGGGAGGGTAGAGTTAAGATACCGAATTCCTGGAACTTCGTTTTTAATGATTCGCGAGGAGGAGGATTATATAAATGATCTTGACTGGATTTTTTTAGTAACGCCTATTAGCTTCACCGGACTAATAGGACGAGCACTAATGGAACTTAGCCGCTTGCCAACAAGCGATAATGTGTGGAAGCGATACCCTAATCGTTTTTTTTTTAATATACAATAGGAGGCAAATGAACAGGCGGGTCACCTGATGTTAAGCGATTACAGCCGTCCATAGCTAAGCTAACTATTCATATATATATGAGTTGTTGAAACATATGTGTACCAAGCATACATACCTCAACAACTCTTATATATATTCCGTATCGTATATGTTTAAACACGCATCCCTGCTAAAGTACTACGCTTACGATAGAATCTCCAAAAATAAAGCTCATCCTCGGGTAACGTTTAGTCTTTGTTTCATTCAAATCGGTTCACTCTATCAAAAGTTATTATAAATTTAATGACGATGCGACTTGAGACCAGAAAAAGGTAAATAAGTAAATAGACTTAACACATTCAGATGATTTTATTAATAACTGTTTTTTACATTAGTTCCCATACTGAAGAAGTATGTACAGGGCACAGGGGGCATAGGTTGTAATAAATTTAAAATTGGTGCCTGAATATTTCAACTCACTTCTACGCTTCACCGCTCGGATATAATAATTTTCCTATTACAAACATCATAACAATAAGTATATCGTTTTAATATATTTTCAATTTTTTATATTAAAACTACGTTAGCGCTAATTATTCAAACAGTTCGTGGGTAAAAATGTATTACTACTAACTTTAAGTTTTTTCAATTGATTTGCGCGTTAAGTTATGGGCGCTCCATGAACTGGCTGTGCGAGTTAAATGTAGTTAGCCTTGATAATTGTTTTATTATACATTAACTTTACAGGATATTATACTCGAGATACGATTTAAATTTATAATAATATGCTAATATCTATGTCGGCTGTTGTAATAAATTATAATTGATTATATTATCTATTCTTGTCAAATAACACCATCTTCGCAAACGCTCTCATTATCTATACTAATATTATAAAGAGGTAAAGTTTGTGAGTTTGTTACGTTGTAGGGGGTAATCTCACGAACTACTGGTCCGTTTTGAAAAATTGTTTTAGTGTCATGTAGCTTATTTATCAAGCAAGATTATAGGATATATATCATCACAGATCAATAGGACCGGAGCACCAATGAAGTATGTTTCAAAATAGTTTTTTTTCTTCTGAAAACTTCCGTTGCGTGTTAGCGTTAGCCTAAAGTAACTATTCAATGCGGACGAAGTCGCGCGCAGAGGCTAGTAGCGTATAAATAAACAAATGTAGATGGAATCGCAGGCGGCTGTTAGTATTGTATATATTAGTAGTCTTCATTAAGTAATATAATTGGTTTTTTGACCTTTCACGTCGATGATTGAATATATTTCAAGTTTTTAAAATAGAGGTTGTCTCTTCGACTTAAAAAAAAATTAAACGGAAGCGAGAAAAGAGTATTTACCGTGTCATTACAAAAAAAGTTAAATGCGCAATGAATGCTTGCTTTAAAAAAGTTTGGGTACTTTCGTATTAAATGCACTGCGCTTGCCGACCGCTGTCGCGGCAAGTTCGGTTTATCCTTTTTCGCAAGTTTAACCTAACCTAACTAAAGCGAGATAGAAGAGCAACATATCGAACATTCGGCGAATGCGGCGCATTAATACAAAAATATCCAAACTTTTTTAAAGCAAGTATTCATTGTGCATTTAACTTTTTTGTAATAACACCGTTAGTGTTCAGATCTGCACCTAAAAATAGGCGCTCGATCTACCTTTCAGATTAGTTTAAGTTGATGTTTATCCTACCAAATTACATACTACAATTTCCAAAACTTGTTTATAGCATAGACTCTCAGAATTGAATATGGAATTATGTATATTTGAACTGTGTGTTCGGTTCGTTGAACTGTAATTTCTATTTTAAATCTTCATTTTCTATATTAAATTTCGTCCATAACAATAAAAAGCTTAAGGTCTATGAGTGAAATGCAGTTTACGTTATTTCCGTACTAATATCATCTACAGATTATCGATAAGTTCTCTTGCCAATCAATAAGCAAAACCTAAAAAGAAGCATATATAATTCAGATGTGTTAGACTGCATTTGTTTTTGAATTTTGCGTCTGACCATAACTTTTTTTTAACATGAGGTGGTCCATTATGGATACCCATCCTCCCAGGGGAAAGACTTCCACGGACTAAAACCCCATTGTATACGATCGCCTTTTTCTAGTTGGGGTAGCACGTGATCTCTGTAGACTTTCACCGTGTCACCCCAACGACTGACTTCTGTTCAGAAAAACCGATGGACGGGCCTCATCGTAATCAGGAGACGGCCACGCACATACAGACCGTCTCCTCCGTCCGCTGGGCCTCTGCAATGGGAAGATGCTTCCCACCCACTCATCTTCCCTAGGTCTATCTACGTTTGTAGCAGAAGCCGTCATAGCGTCACCTATGTGATCTTACAAGTTGAACTAAATTTGATCAAAATCTATTTAGTAGTTGAATGATACGTGCATCATGCCAAATCTCTATTATATTTACGAGTGTATTTGGTGAAATAAGTTAATTTACCTAAAAACCCTCCCAAAACTAAGAGGGATCCGATCCATGACTCTTGCTGCAGGGTCGGTGGTGTCGACAACGGTGAGTTTTCACCGCGTAATTGTGGCAACACTGGCGACGTCCAGCCCATCGTCATTCCAGTGCAGAGACTTCCATAGCTCGCTGCATAATGTAATTTATAGAATTAATTTGATTCACGTGTAAGTAAATAGTTCAAATAATAGAAAAATATTTAATATTAAATAAAAAAACAGTCGAGGTAGTCTTATGGATAACCGATACAAGAGATAACACAGAACAAAGGACTAATTGTTCTTTCTTTAATCTTTAAATCAGTTATAATCTGCATTATTTGAATTTCACAATTTTTTAATTGAAGTTATTATCATCAGTCCTGTTTTCACATGCATTGACATTGCGAATTATAATTATACACATTTTTATACACTTTATTAATGAATCAAATATATGGTGTGCCACACAAACTAGACACACAATATCAATATTACATGTACGTAGGCTGCAAAACGACGCGTCGCTAGCTAAGATCAATACGTCACAAGCATTTCAAGGTCATCGATGATACGAACCCATACATTTTTCCCTTACCAAAATTCGCTCAACGCGGCTAAACAAGTTTTTGGTTTCAAAAACTATAATAACATTATGTATATGTAAACAGGCTAAAATAAAACAGATCAGTAACTTTTCGTTCTCTGTTTGTCGACGGATTTTCCTTATTTTTTGTTTTGATGAGTGGCTATTGTCGAGCTTATCCGAGCTTATCAATATAACACTTAGATTTTTTCTTTATCATCGACAAGTCAAAGTCTTTATAGGTCTCTATTCTTCATACTTTACGACAATTATGTCTACTAATATTTGTACTATTTTAGCAAGAAAATTCTCAAATATTTTGAGACTTAAAAAATACTTAATTGTGGTCTAATATCAAGCAATAAACTACCACTGGTTATGTTACAACTTCATAAAGAATTCGGTACACCTATGTTTGTTACCAACAATATTTTTTATACGAAATCTCATATTTATTCATACTCACGATGTTAGAATAAATTATTTATGAAATAAGTAAATAGCTCCACTGTAAAATGAGATAATAGTGGACAAAGCAGTTAATGATTTTATAAATCCATAAAAATAACTTACAGCATAGTTAAAATAATCCCAAATTATATTGTTTAAATAAAATTGTACGCATTACGCAGTAATCCAACCTAATTATTAATGCATATCCCAAGTAAGATTTGAAGTTTTAACGAAAAACACTTACCCAATGAAGCTACCAAATATTGCCGCCATTGTAATTTGAATTGTTTGATTATTGGTGAATTAAATATATCAAGCATCTTTATTAAATTTAAAGATATGCGAAATAATGAAATAATTTTATTTAATTTAAAACTCGTATACTAATTTACACTACACGTCCGTATAGATCGCCATTGCGTTTAATTATGAAGGAGTCAAGTCGTTAGTTTTGTTCTAAAACTAGTTTCCTTTCACAAACACTTTTTGTTGATTAAACTAAACATAGTAATACTTTATCCTAATAAAATAAATGTAGAAAATAGCATTGGGCGTGTAAAAGAAGAGGGAAAGAGATTTTTAGAAGGCCGTGGAAAAAGGCGAAAGTGCAGTGGTTATGTTTATTCGAAGCCTTTAATTATTTATCATTAGCTGTGCTCGAGATTTCGTCCGAGTGAAACCGCAGGTAAAAAAAACATCGATTTATAAAATCATCTGATGTATTAAGTCCATTTACTTATCTACTTTTCTCTTGTACTTAAGTACAATTTTTTTTTCGAACCGACTACGGTATTGACCCAGTAAGGTCTTAACAGCTTCACCGAACTACTAAGGCGAGCGCTTAGGGCACTCAGCCGGTAGTCCGGTGAAGCTGTTAAGACCTTGCTAGGTCAATAGCGTAGACAGTTCGAGAAAAAAAAGGCACTCAGCCGATTTTATTTGAAAACTAGCTCAAGGGTGCACGGCACACCTCGGCTTGGCTGTTGCCTGATACATGCGATTCGCGACCTATCTGAGCTAACCTAAGCTAAGCTAACTATTCATACATATATGAGTTATTGAAACATATATGTGTACCAAGCATAGATACCACAACAACTCCTATATGTTTTCATATTGAATAATTTTCTAAACTATTTCAATTCGATAAGGTAAAAAAATAAAACCCTTCCACTTTCATGTGTAAGCGTGTATGCGTGCACGTGTGTGGGGGTGATATCTGTAATGTGGTTGCAGTGATGTAAGATTATGTGTCAGTGTATCGCGCGAGCAGCGCACTCAGGGCTCCACGCCAAAGGAACGGACCTAGGCTTGAGTCGCTGCCAAGGAGGGCCTAATCTGTTCCAAACAGGTTACATTTACATTCTTATTATATGTATGGTTAGTAGTCTGTCTTGTTTTGGCATTAAAAATAAATAATATACTATATTTTTAATTATTAATAAAATATTAGCAGTTATATGCTTTGTATTTCAAATGAAACATTTTGGAAAAGAAGAAACTCCAAGTTCTCTAAAACATAGAACAAATACTAGAAAGTTTTCAGCAATTTTTATTAGTGTTTTATTCGAGGCAACTAATGAAATAAACGGACACTATCCATCTTTGGTAAAACAAAAACAATATATATCATGATATTAGTGACTTTCTGTTAGCACTACATAAATAAGCAGAAATTGCATTACACAAAACAGTAATTTAAATAGTATGAGTCGTAAATATATTATCTTTAGTATTTTTTTATTTAATTTCTTGCAAATTAGACAAAGGTCCGCTGAATTAAGGCACAAACAGTCCATACATAGATTTTAAAGGCCAACACTGCACATTGATTTTTATCCACAAACAATTATTGTTTTTCTATATTTTAATTCTATTCTAATTAATCTTATAATTAATACGTATATTAATATTATCATAATGAATATTTTATTCACAATAAAATGAGCCAAAAAGTTCATTAACATAATATATTTCCTTTGTGTGTAAGGTCACGACGTTTTCCTTAAAATCAACAGATCAGATTTATGACTTAATAATCACGATATTTTTTACTGTATATGAAGAAGTTCTAGGCTAAGTTGTCTTACCTTAATTATCGTATATACTCCTTCGATCTTCTAGGCTTGATGAATGAGTCTGCCATCAAATTATTCGATGATTTTGTGAAGTGAGTCATCAATCTCAGGCCATTTCACGAATTTTCAAATAATTGTGACTACACTCGCATTTAAATCATGATATGACTAGTCACTGTGACTTTATGTTTATGAGACGCGAGGGAAAGAGAAATGATTCGTATTAAATTGCGACCATCTCTCTCTACGAATATATTGCTAATTCTGAATAAAATTATGTACAACAAAAATTAAAAAGATATATTATTCTAAATATCATTACTGCGCCTAATTCTTTCTACTCCAGAGGAAACAGTACTTGCGTTTGAATTTCAGAGGGAGTTTCGTGGTAATATATATTGATCCTGTGTTCTCAAAGGTAATACTCTATCACGGCTGGCCTCTGGACAGCGGTTATTTTGAGGTCAGTTATTACCAGCTAAATACTCCATTCACACAAGGTAGACTGCGTACCTTAACTAGGCCTAATATAAAACACTGATAAGGGCATGGAGACAAATCTTCAACTCAAGGAAACTAGCAACCAGATATAAGGATATCGGATCAATCATTCCTTTTACCAAATATCCGTGTGTCTCGCCACAGAGCTAGTTTAACCAGGCCTCTAACAACGTAGATTGAAGCGATGATGTCTTTGTGGTGGACAACACGTTGCTTCGCGTAGTTTTGAGTAATTGAAAATGAGCTGGAGCCCCTCGATAACACGAGTACTTATGGCATCCTTTTTGGTAGACTGCCTGAAGAGTTTGAATCTATTATAAAAAATATGTCAATTAAACAAATGAAAGATCTCTTGTAACTACAAATGCCATATGAAGGGCTAAGGGCAGAAATTGGCTAAGTCACATTTACAAAACTTTACGGGAAAGACAATTTACAAATTGAAAATAAATATCTGAAATTGTTTTTTGTATAAAATATGCCTAATAATAATACGTGACGTCGTCAAGTCCTTGCTAAGTCCGGACTTAGCAATATTGACTATTAAAGAAGAAATACAACAACAAAGAGAATGTGACACGACACGTTTTATACTTGTTTTAGATAAACATATTGTTAAATGAGTATTTTTGTGACTATAAATTACAAAAAGTCAATTTTAAAAAATTTATTTACTCAGTTTTTTCATTTAGCCATTTATATATGCAGTTAAAATTAAACAGTCTCTTTCACGCATTCCGAGTTATATTATCACGTTCTCTAAATCAGTGTAAGTTCCTACAGGAGTATTCGATGAAACAAAAAATAATAGGGGTTTTAAGCCTGTATGTATATATCTTTAAGTTGAAATACTATTGTCAAGCTCGTATATGTGTGTTCCGGCAACGGCACTTAAGAGATAAATGCCCTCTAGGTTTAAGGACCTACCATACCATGGTACCCTCTTAGACCACACAAGTAAGATTATAGTCAAAAATTAAAGAATAGTCCCGGCATGTTCTAATGCATTTTTCGGAATTCGTGTACATTTCCTAATTTAAATTGGCAGCACTATCGGCTGACGGTGAAGGGAAACATGTTAAGGAAACTTGAACCTGAAAAATATTCTTATTGTACCACCCGATGTGGGAAAATATAGAACTGTGGCTTACTCAGGGTTTGAAATTGGCAATATGTTGTGGGCTGGTGTGGTGATTATTACGCTTTCCTTCGAGATGGCCTTGCAATGGGTCTCTTATAGGCTGATAATGATTATGAAGAAATAAAAATAGAATTACTCTTGTCAAATAGAGATATTTGACAAGAGTAATGCGATAACAGAAATGTTTAAAAAAATCGACTTCTAAGAGTGTAATTCGCATTATGTAACAAATGCTCACTATATGCACCTACGTTTAGGTAGATCTTGTGAGGCTCAGATGCAGTTACACAGGTGTATCGCACGAGTTCTTACATGTATAAATAGCTAGCTTAGTTCAGCTGAGACAGAGTCGTAAAGTAGTATCCGAGGCAACAGCCCGAGCCCAGGTTCAGCCACTCTGGCACTCTTGAGCTTGTTGCCAAGCAGCGAAGTTCCTTAGGCGTTCGTCTTAATCCGATGAGGCTTCATAGCCCGTCAAACTAATAGCGTAGTCAGTTCGAAAAAAAAAGATCTTGTTATGTGTATAGAGTGACAGCATTGTTGTCGCTTTTCTTAAGTTTGGTTATGATTTGTCCATAACCTGAGATCTTATTGCTCTTATTAAATACGTAATCAAGCCCCGAGCAAAAGTATATGGAAATATTTATAATTATTCACAACAAAAGCTTTACGTCACGAATTAGTTTATTCACGAGGTTGTAGTATGTGTATTATAAATGTAATACTTCTGGATATGACGCACGCCCTTGACCACTGAAACGAGATATACCTATATATGTTTTTGTTGCTAGCGTGGATATAGTAATTGTATTTTTTTTAGTTACGCTTCTCATGGCATGCTTGTTTTTTTATATCAAAAGAGGCAAACGAACAGGTGGGTCACTTGATGTTAAGTGATTACCACCGTCCATAGACACTAGCAACACCAGGGAAATCGCAAGTGCGTTGCCAGCCTATGTATTGGATTGGGGGAGGGGAAGGGAAAATAGGGGAAGAGGGAAGGGACGTACGCCCCCGCCGCTCTCACTGACTGGACGAAACGTAACAACGCAAGCACTGTTACTTCAAGTCGGTGTTTCTGTGTGTCGGGTGGTAGTACCCCGGACGAGTCAACCCATTCATTCCGAAATCAGTAATTTCTTCAGCGTAGCTCTACCGCCTATAACCACCTATTGGAATTGATGAAATGTAGTTTGTAACGAAAAAGAGTGTTTTCGCAAATATCTAACAGATCCGGGATGGCCTGGTTTGTCCCTCAGTCCGTTATCTCCATACTCCCCATACTACACATTTTGGGGTGTAAGGGGTGTCGAGCAACATCTTAAGACTTGAGACATCTAAGCCAACCTCACCTGCACGTGGTGTACCCTGCTGATCAACGAACGAGGCAATGGCGATAGCGGGGGTGGTGGGGTTTTACAGCCCGACTGGGTCGCAACCACCATGCATATGGCGAAAAAGCCCGTTATAGTGACTCGCTTTTGCGCGTCGCGTTTCGGGATCAGCCTGTGCATATCCAGTACTGGGTGGCTTTCGTCATTATGGCCGGCATGACAGTGGCGACCGACGATGGATGAACTGTCTCTCGGTGGTCGCCACTTTTTTTGGATTGTACTATGCTTACCATCAGGCATAGCGCAGTCACTTTGTCGTGCTACAATAAAAAAAAAAACAAGGTAGACTGACTGACTGACAAGTAAGACAAACTTGACTGTTGTCGATCGTTGGTGCTGTTGTGAATCGTTCTTAAGTGCACCATCACATACACGTACGTACACTCAATGATTATAAAAATGTTTATTATTCACATGGGAGGTCAAAAACCACACATACACCAATAGAATCTGGCAGCGCACAGTCCATGTAACAGGTTAAGGAGCCCAACCATCTTTTGTAGGTGTCGCGATCGCTCGGTAGTTCGGTATCGTGGATCTACGTACATAATATATATAAAGGATATAAGAATGCCCGTTCAAACAGATAGCTATAGTTTCTTATATATAAACTTCTTCTGTCCGTTTGCACGTGACTGAACAGGTGGACAGATTTTGACGATTTTTTTGGGAGTTCAGGTGGATTCAAGAATGGTCTAGATTCACAATTGGACCTGGTTGTTGGCGCTGAGGTTGGATTTTAGGATTTTTTTTTAATTGACAAGGCAGGATAACTTTCGCCAGGCTTGCTAGTTTATATATGTAGGTTTTAGGCTATAGGCTATACATAAATATAATATAACAGGGAGGTAGAGAGAAACATTGAAATCTATTATAGCATATTATTTTCTGTTGCGTGGTAGTGACTATTATGGACTTTTAAAATCTATTGTTTTTTTTTGTAATATATATTAAAATATTACAAAATAATGATGAAAAATAATGTTTGTCCATAGTGTACTCATCTTATTCTCTTAAAAATTAATAAGAATATTAAGTTTCACTTCTATCACGTCTTCTTTTTGATTTTATTTGAAAGTATTGCTATTTTAAATTCGGTTACGTGAGTACAGCCTCATAAAAATGATTTTGTTATTTCATTGGAAGTCATTGTTTTCAATTAATTGCGGACTCTCTTATATGTACATATGTCTAAATTGTAACTTCGTCACTTAAGCATTATAACACTTTTTCTAGACTCTAAGTTATACTTATTTTTTAACATCACGGGTTAAACCTTATAGGTGAACGTAATATTTATATCCAAGATATCAGTACTATTCCTATAAATAATAGTTCATAAGATTCGTCACACCAAATTTTACCTTTTTACAACCTTCCCCATTCCTCAAGCTGTCTCATTTTCTGCTACCACCCTGTCAATATTGTGACAGTAATTATAGTAGCAATAGATATACTGTTTTATACTGGCGCTTAAATATATACTAGCCTTTACGTGATGCCTCGCTCGTGAAATATTCCTATATATCATGTGAAAAGTTAAACATTCCCAGTACTCGCATTGTAGCATATGACACTTCATAGTCATATTTAACACATAAAATAATAATATCAAAACAAGTACTAATAGACAACAAAGAGAACCTTATGTGAAGTTTGTTCTAAGAATTTTAAAAATATTGATAATAACTTAAATAAACCTAGGTTGAATGACTGGTGATAAAACCTATTATCGGCGACCCGGAGTTAATAAATTTCGATAATAAAACGGACAACCAAACCCTTTTGTTTGTTGAAACTTTGAAAAATTATCCTTTGTATGTTGGTTGGTCCATTTTCACTTCACCCGACGGTCATTGACGCTTTGTTTTAACATAAGCACTTAGGAGATTGAGTATGATTGTTGTATATTATTGTATGGTAATTGGGTAAAATATTAAGCACCTATTTTTTAGATTGATATATAACTAGAATCAAGTGCAGAGTATCGTCTATAAATATTGCTACTGTCTAACCATTCATCTGGTATATGACCTATTTTCAGATCAGTATTTTTTTCTACATAAAATTTTGCGATTATTGGTGAAATGGTTAAAGTTTGAAAGCGTTACAAACATACCTACTTTTAAATTTATAACTATTAGTTGGAATTATTTGCGGAACACTGCATTGTAACTATTATTGTAAAGTATTTAACGTTCTATAATAAATTACAATCTTTTCATAAGAATATTAGTTCCAGTATTATTAAAGGTCAGGGTTAAGGCCAGAAGTATTTAAGAGTGGTAGAGCCCGTGAAGGTTTGACTGCGGAAGTAGCACCATTATAAATATTTTTACCACGAAGTAGTATAATGCTCGCGATACCGGTCTGAACTATATTATAGGTGGTAGGTACACGGAGTGATCCAGCTTTTTTTTAATCTAATTTCGTAAACAATCCCGTCTCGTTATCATGGCCATCATAGAGTTAGAAACACTTAGTATTACCAAGTATCTTGTGATATCCATTTTCACTTATGTTAGTTTTATTTTTGACAATCAATCTTTTAGATATTTCCTGCGATTGTCGAGTAGATAAAATCATATAAGAAGTTTCTTGTTAATTTCAATGAACTAACAAGATGGTGGCACTCTAGTTAGATATTTTCAGGAAGTTTTTGAGGCAAGTTAGAATCCATGTTTGGTGGTATTATTTCCCGTCCTATGTGGATTTGGGCATAAGAACTAAAGTATATTACGTAAAACACCACCAATTATATGACATAGAGCCGAATAACACAAGATTATAAATAGAACATAAAGTCCACTAAAGTTTTGGGGGCATCTAAAAATTCATGGTCCGTGGTTATTTTCCATCTAATTCACTCATGCATAATTACATAACATACTACCAATATAAAATAATACATAGTCAAATAACACAAGACTATGAAAAAAATATAATATCCACTACATGACATTCCAAGACCCTGTCAAAAAACAGCCCATCTTCACTATGAAAGTTAAATGTAAAATAATTAAAAATTGAACAATCGTATATCAATATTTAAATTAAGCTTTTCTTTTTAAATCTGACACTATACTGGAGTTTAGAACAACGGTATGTACCTACCAATGATTATTTCGAAATCGTAACTAATTGGTAACAACATCGTTGGGAAACCTGAACCTAAGAAAGATACCTGTAACTCTTGTAAAATTTAGAATTGTGGATTTCTCGAAGTCTCGTGGTGATTACGCCCATACCTTCCTTGGGTAAGAGGCCTATGGCCCCACAGTCTCTTAAACGCTGGTGATGATGAATACCAGTCAGTGTGCAAAGCGATGATGACTGAATATGTAAGAATGTGATCACACAATTTTGTCTGATGTTTACTTACTAGGCGGCAGCGCCATACTCATATACGTTTTAAGTAACTATTTAAGCAATTATCAGTGGTTGGAGTATTCAGAAAAAGTGTCGATAGACGTCCGTTTCGATCCTTGTGAATGAGTGAAGTTTTAGGTGAAAACGGAAAAAATGTCGCCATGAAATTGTAACTTAGTGATAGAGAAGCTTTTTCTAAACCAGCAAGATTATAGGCCCATACCAGGTGAAAGGTTAAACACTCCCAGTATTCTAGGATTTGACACTTCATGGTCACATTTAACATATAAAATAATAATATCAAAACAAATACTAACAAACAACCAAGAAAACCAAATGTTGCTCACACTATAAATAAGTATCTGACTCTCGGAATAGGGCATGGAACTCAAAGTAATAGTTAGCCATGCTTCAGGCATGTGCTTTCTTATGATCAAGTCAAACATACAAACAACTATGAACGTATATGGTGTTATTACAAAAAAGTTAAATACGTATTGAATACTTGCTTTAAAAAGGTCTCGTATGTTAATGGTTTGATTATCAATGCTTTCGAATATTAAAAAAAAGGGTTTAGCACCATCTATAAATTGTCGATGTTTTTATTTCAATTACACATTAACATTCTTATAGTATATTATAACTGTAAAGACATTATCATAACTCAAATAATGAATAATTTGTCTTCCATCCGTACTTCAGTGATAAGCTTATTCCTATTATGATTATAATGTTTGTGTTGTTTTTATTCGCATTACCTACCTATTGTAATATTTTTCTAAACCATAAAGGCAATGGAACGATTAATAAATGAAATTAAAAAAAAAGAGAAAATGATCAGCAATCAATATAATTTTTCTTCCGCTATTAGCCTGACGGTATTACCCCGTTTTTGAACATTGTTATGACTGGACCAAGCTGACGAGGGGAGGCTACTGGTCGTGTACCCAATAATCTCTCTACAGTAGGGCGAAGCCTGGCGTTCACTCGGCAGGCTGCCGCAGGGGCAGTTTTTCAGGTTGAAGAGCATGCTCGATGCCTGGCTGCCCCTACAATGCGGCGGACGGTACACCGTGGGGTTTTAGTCCGTGCGAGTCGAACATAACCCACCCTTTCCCCCGGGAGGGTGTCGTATCCGTTAGGGATTTCCCCACGTTAAGAAAAAAAAGTGCTTCCATTTTTTTTTTGTTGTATAAGAACTCGATTTGCGATACCGATATAGTTTAAAGGAAGGGTCATTTTTAGAACCTATTTGTTTTTTTTTCCTCGAAATGACTACGCTATTGACCGAGCAAGGTCTTAACAGCTTCACCGAACTACTAAGGCGAGCGCTTAGGGTACTCAGCCAATTTTATTTGATAACTAGTTCAAAGGTGCAGGGCACACCTCGGCTTGGCCTGATATGTGCAATTCAGGAACTATCTGACCTGACCTAAGCTAATTATTCATACATATATGAGTTGTTGGAACATATATGTGTACCAAGCATACATACTTCAACAACTCCTATATATATTTCGTATCAGATAATTTTCTAAATTATTTCAGTTCGATAAGGGAAAGAAACAAAACCCTTCCACTTTCATGTGTAAGCGTGTATGCGTGCACGAGTGTGGGGGTGATATGTGTAATGTTGTCGGAGTGGTATAAGATTTTGTGTGAGTGTATCGCGCGAGTAGCGCACTCAAGGGCTCCACGCCGAGGGAATGGACCTAGGTTTGAGCCGCTGCCGAGGAGGGCCTAATCTGGTGCCAATTTATCGGCGGATCGTCTCGACACTGTAATTAAAAATATACGTTATGTATTCTTTTTTTTCTTATATATTCATATCATTTTATTTGCATTTATTTTCTATTACAGTTTTCATATTTTATGTTATTGTTAGGGTTATATGTTATTGTTATTGTAAGGGAAAAAAGTAAACCCTTCCACTTTCATGTGTAAGCGTGTAGGCGTGCACGTGTGTGGGGGTGATCGTGTAGTGTTGTAGCAGTGATGTAAATTTGTGCGTCACCGTATCGCGCAAGCAACGCACTCAAGGGCTCCCTACCAAGGGATCGAACCTAGGCTTGAGCCACTGCCGTGGGAGGCCTAATCGGGTAAAAACTTCAATAGTTTTATGTTTATTGTTCTCGTGTGGAAATTAAATATTACGAGAATGTTTTTAACATATTCTCTTTTCTTTACTATCTCTTAAATATTATTTATATCTACACTATTACCCTGGCTTTTGGATAGGAATACATTTGTTTCTCTCGTACTTAACTCGCATCCTAATTCGAATTACAATTACCGATTGGTAGTGAATTGATTTTAACGAAGCAAATACCTAGTAAATGTTACATAAGAGTATGGTGTATGATTCTCTTGATTTTTTTTTATCATGAATGTAGTACTTGTGCAGTAATGCGGGCACAAACAAACAGACAAACAAAACTTTTCTAAAAATGATTGAAATGTAGGTATCCATTACTTATTTTTAAGTCACTTTTACGTCACTTCAATAATCTTTTCTCAAAAATCTGAAACATTTAATTTAATTTCTTATTATACGTACAAACTCGAGTTATGTTCTATTTAGATATTATGGTGATAATAAATTAGTATAAATAATCTTAATACATATTGTGTACAAAACAATAAACATATGTAAATAACATTTAAAAAAGTGTGTGTGTATTTATGTACACGCATTAGAAGTTATACTTCTTTGGTGTAACAACATAAATATCTTTTCAAAAAATTGATGTTTTGCCTTATTCTACGTTTGTAGAAAAAACGACACTAACAACAGTAAAAAGGTATTTAATACATTGAAAGTTTTAGTACAAAGAAATACAAACAACAAATACAAAGAAACAAAATGTTGACTATAGCTAACTTCAGGGAGTCGGTTTTTTGTGACGGTATGCGTATTTTTTCCTAACGTACCAAAAGAAGTATAACTTCAAAACAATTTATTATAAAAAAATCTTGACTTCAACTTATATCTTCCGACATCGCCCTGGAAGAACTGCAACTATTGAACAATGTTCAAACCCTCATAAACCAATTAGACTCCGTGAAATGCAACAAAAAAATTTCTATAATAAAACCACTCATAATAATGGCTACTTAATTATGATTATCCTTGATCTTGACTCATTGCCATACGTTCGAATTAATCAATATTCCTGTTGAGGTAAACTCTTACTTATTTCAAAAGGCTTAGAGTTAATTTTCAACGTATTGTCATGGGAAGGTCGCATTTCTAAGTTTATTTAAAGCGACAAGCTCGAACAATTCCATTTATCGTTTGAATACTGATTTGTTTAGGATTTTAGTGGTAATAGATTATTTGTATGCGTCATCTTTTACAGAATAAGCAGATGTACTGTCGACAAAAACATACAATACATTAACGAGAATACATTCGAATCTCGGGTAAATACAGACTTGCGAGCACTGTTATTTTATAGAATGCTGGAATAGAGAGTCCATCTTGTATTTGCATTCCCATACAGTAGGTTATATCAGAGATTTTTTTTCTATTGAAACTTCTTATGGATGGCTTTTAAATTCTGATAAGCAATCTTTTTGTGTAACAAAAAGTGGATGTGACCATCCTGTGGACACTACTTGAATGGGTGAACGATTAGGAACACCGCGTGACATTGGCTTGTTGTATTCTTTGTCATTAAAATACAGAAATTTCACTTCTATCGTGTGTCTTTACAACATATCCTGATTTTGTTCTGGTTAGCTAGCCTTAATTAAAATTATTCGATCTCAAATAACAGCTACGCATATATAACACAACTGTATGTGTTGTAATGTTGTATGCAGCTATATCTTTATAAGGCTATACGAGTGATTTAATTAAGTAAAAGAAATATGATACTGGCTTTTTTACTTCGTAATTGAACTGCTAAATATCAGTTTTCACAGACTTGACTTCAAAAATGACTGGGTTCATACAAAATTTCAAGCCCCTACCCACCAACTAAGAGATTGCATTTCTAAAAATCATCCTTTAGTGCCTCACCTACATAATAAAAGATTAATGTACTAAATGTAATTATCAAAGCTCTATCCTCAATATCTGTCATGCAGTCAGTGGCTTGTTCTTATAACTGTATATAGATAAATAGTATGTATGTATGTATTTATTAAATACATATATGATTAGTTAGCTTGTTTCAAGAATTATGTTCGAAGTCGCAAAATTTGTGAGTAAAATAAAAACAAGTTCAAAAATAATTTATTTAATTTAGGTCCTAAGAAGTCTCTTATAACCGCCAAAGCTACTACCGGTTCGGAAAACAACCCAGTCATCGAGAAGAACCGCTAAGAAACTCGATCTGGTTTATATTTTCATGATTTATATTCTTACAAACATAGGTAGTTATATTCGTTTTTTTGTGGATGCACAGAGAGGGGCGTCATTTCCATATATCACCATCGTTCACAAATTCATCCAACCTACAATATAGCCTTTAAACATTAAAACGCTTTGTAGTCCGGTGAAGCTATTAAGGCATTGCTAGGTTAATAGCGTAGTGTGTTCGAGAAAAGACATTAAAACCTGCTTGATTATTTCGGCTATTTGGGACTACCATTCAAACTATTTCTTTTGGCATATTTAAATATATTAAATTAAAGATATCATTGTTCATGATTAAAATATTACATAGAATATACAATTATAACTAAGTAATATAAAAATACCCTTTATTCATTTCCCACGAAATAACAAAAACAAAATTTTATTTCATACAATCTAAGTATTCATCTTTAGTTAACAGCGCCATCTATTAGACATAACTAGTATTTATTTCAATACAGTATAAAGGCTATTTATAACAATTAGCTACTTCTACTATACACCAAAAGATGTCATTCGTTACTTTTATCGCGTTAACACTATGTCAATTCGGCTACTTAATGCCTGATCTGATAATTATTATTTGTTTATAATAGATAGATATTAAGTAATTTGAACATTAAGCCTCAACAAAATTATTTTACTTTTCAATCTATATGCATATCATAAATACAAAAGTATGTATTTAAATGTTTGTCAATCAAAAACAATTAGACGGCTGGAGAGAGCTTAATGATATTTGGAATAGTAGTCGATTATGTTGTGAGACATAGGATGAAACTGGCAAATAAAATCTAGATATTCTTATAGTAAACGGTGTTTTGTAAGAGTCGACATTAGTGTCAATATCTATGTATTAATATGTGAAGCCAAAACTTTGTATCCCTTTTTAAGCAAATTTCGCGAACAGTTGATCGTAAAATTTGGCACAGTCAAAGTGTATATGGAGGACAAGTGCAGAAAGCTATTTATTATAAATTTAATAAACATTTTAATGCTTTAGAGGTACATTAAATTAATTAAAGTATGCATTACTAACACTACCGCTTGAATTTTATATAATATATACACACATGTAAATAAAAAAGACATTTTGACCGCCGTCAATAACGAACTTCATAAAAGTTTGCGAAGAAGGTTGCTATGCTCGACTGTATGTAATTTTTTATTTTTACGTTTCAATTACCTTTTTTCATCCTACATTCAACAATGATATTATAACATATAACTATTATTATAATATTTATAACAAGACTTACATTCCACACCTCACATGCTCTTTGAATTTAACTGGTCAAATCACACGTTAATTTTACAATAATATAATAATTTTAACATGAATGCCGTTGCATGCCTTATATGCCCTTTGAAATCTATTGGTCAAATTGTAGGTTAATTTTATAATAATATAATATTTAAATTCATAATATACATTGATAATTAATTTATAAACAACTTATCTTTAGTACATTTATGGAACCACTGAAATATATATTATTCTCTTTGGCTTTATTGGATGTCAAAATTTTTAGGTGACAGGAGTGCTTTTACTTCGGGCGCGTTCCGGGAGACGCTCACAACACTCACAACGCCCTTTTCGCCGTTCCACTAGACAGCCGCAAGCGTTGAGGTCGTGGCAAAAACGTCATTGATGACGTCATAACATACGCTCACGCGAAGCTCACGACGCCCCATGTCTAGACGTCGGTCGACGTGAGCGTTGTCAAAATCGGCGGGATTCTCAATAAAGATGGCGACCGTGAAAATGTCATTACTTGATACGGTATAGGATATTTATATTAAATAACATATTGTATTGAAATACGTAAATGAAATATGAAATGAAATACGTTAATAAAGTTTTGATAATTTTACTTCTTTTGAAAAATCTTGTGAATTCTAAAATTCAATTTAAAAATTAATTTATAATTATTTCATGGTAATTTAATATTTTTCATTTAACCAATAAGGTAATTTTTTATGTTTTTATGATAATTAAAATAAAAAAATTGAATTATACATTGTTTATTTAATATACTTAAATAGATTTAATAATGATATGAATTTACTGTTAAGACTTACAAAGTGTAACTTAACCTCTCAAAGCTTTTGCTTTATTTTTTCTAGATCGCCATTTTTATTATTTGTCTGAACGCTCAAAACGCCCACAAATGCGTTCCACTAGCTCTTACGATCGCAACGCTCGCGAGCTAGTGGAACGGGAAAACTCGCGGTCGTGAGCGTGAGCGTTGTGAGCTACTACCGGAACGCTGTCTTCATGTCACTTCGCATTATGTTGTCATAAGAGTAAAGCAATATTACCAAAGCCAAAATCATTACTATAATGTTTATTATTTTTTATGGTGAATTCACTTCAAATGATGATTTAATAAAAAAATAGCCAAATAATACTTTGTATAATCAAAATAATTGTTCATAAAAGTAATCCATGAATTAGACCTCCGCGGTTAATTGTTATTAATTGTTAATTTGAATTTATTTTCAAAAGTTAACGGTAGTATTAGAAACATCTTTGTTTTGGATTCATCATTTAATTCTACTGTGTATCCCTTACTTTTCCAAAAGATAATACTGGGCATATCATTATTTCTCATAATGAACAGACTACGTTTAATTCAATATCACCCAGAAATAACTCCCACTCATGGTGTCGTGTAAAATTTATTGTAAATTATGTCATGGGTTGCTATAAATTACTTTATTTTCGTAAAGTTAAGTTTACTTAGAATTTGAGAGCTTTACCACCTGTTTTTTGTTTCAAATTCATAATTCAATAATTTCAATTTTCATTTAAACATAGATTTTTTTTATGTTTATATAATTGAAGATCAAGGCAAATGATAAATACCTGAGTAGTCATGATCAAAACCTTTAATTATAGAAGTAGGGGAGGATGGGGGAATTGCGGACGCTTAAGGGAAATAACGTACAAAACCTGTACTATTAGAAATAATCAGTCTGACTTTATTGATTATAAAACTTAAGTTACATACTTACAAAAACAACATCGCTTATAATACGAGATCGATCAACTACTATAATTTTTTTATCAAAAACAAAACTTTGTCTGTCCGTATTTACCCGTAGTCCTAGGGGTAATTACGGACAGGTGTTGGGGCAATTACGGACAGCATGGGGTATTTACGGACGATGATCAACATCATTTACAAAAGTCACAAACATAGCCTTTGGAAGAAGTTACATCTCTGCAGTTCTCGTGAGCCCAATTCACACACATTCCTTCATTAAACATATAATCCAGTCTTCGTTGGGTGGGTCGCTATCCTTTTCCTAGCAATAAATACAAAAGTAATCATTGTCTTGGTGGGTTTCAAAATTATAAATATAAGTTTCTTACACAGTAAGTAGTCGTAGCTTCATGTTTTTTTTTGTAGTATTTTTCTCTTCTTGTATCAGCTTCTGCCTTTTTATTGTATTTTCTTTTGTTCTTTTTCTTCTAGTTTATCTTTTTCCTGGGTACTTGTAAAAATACAGAATGGTTTTTCTTACCGATTATTTCGATTAGGTTGTGGAGTTGGCACCATGTCAATAAATGTTACTGAGAAAGATTGGCTCGTTTGACTTGTCATTCTTCAGCGTAAAGCAGCACTAATCACATCATCCGTACATATTTAATTTGGAAGTATTATTTGGTTTGAGCCATTATTGTTAACGGTATTGCTCGAGAGTTAAAACGCTTCTTGAAGTTCTGTTTGAATTAAAGTAATATCATCATCTGCACCACAGATAATTTGAAATTCATTGTGAGATTTTATTTGATTTGAATTATCTAAATCTGTGTTTCTGTTGTCAAATTTATCTGTAAAATTTGGTGCAATAATATCACCAAAACTTGCAAGAGTGCCTATAAATTTATCCGGGTCCAATGGGTAAATTACAGCAGACATTTAAAGCCTTATCTCTGCTTGTTGTGCGGTTCAAGCTTTTGTGCTTTTTGTGACGCCCTTTTTCACCTGATCAAAAAGTGTAGCCCTAAGAATACCGAACTTTTCTTTCGCTGGGCAAAAATTTTTGTTTTTGTCCTATATTTTTTATGCGGTTTTGATAAGGTTTCGATGGTGTAAATTCGTTCTTCTTTTCTATTATATTTTTGACACATCCGAAAATTCATAATATTTTTGTTTAATTTTCGACAAATCATCAGGGGTAATTGCGGACGTCCGTATTTTCCCCAGGAGCCTGTCTGCAATTAACCCAACACATTATAAAATAAAATAGTGACAATAATTTTTAGGTTAACGAAATATTTCATCGAAAGAAAATATGAATCTATTCTCCATTTGCAAGGCAATCGACAGAAAAAAATCACTTTTTATTGTGACTTGCTTTATAGATATAACACTAAAAATAGTAAACGCTAAAAATTAAATCAAAATTCACAATAATGTTTGATTTTATTTACCTTGAAAATCGTGCGCAGCCATTTGTTGTGAATACTTGTTCGTTAATAAACATGACAGAAAGTAACACGTGATCATGATGGCTGGGTGCGGTGTAAAAAGATTTTAAAGATACATGTTAGTCCGTATTTACCCCGTGTCCGCAATTCCCCCATCGTCCCCTATACCCTTAATAAAAGAACCCTAACAAAGTTCAAACTTTAAAAAATCAATGAACTATGGTCGAATGTCATAAAAGTAGTAAAAGATTATTGCTCAGTTTGCGTATTCATTAAATAGTTTAGGAATTACATAAATTCTTTTATATAATATCAATTATATTACAGTAGGCATTTTTATGAGAAATAAAGATTTTAAGAAGTACTTAATTATATTTGAATATCTACACAAATAATAATGTAAATTTAACGTATCTGTACCTTTTCGACTTTCACATCATTCATTT
This sequence comes from Antheraea mylitta, assembly GCA_014332785.1. Classification (NCBI taxonomy): domain Eukaryota; kingdom Metazoa; phylum Arthropoda; class Insecta; order Lepidoptera; family Saturniidae; genus Antheraea; species Antheraea mylitta. Next base: position 4,952,254 of record JACEII010000032.1, read on the forward strand.
ACAGGTGAGCTTCTGGTGAAAATTAATGAAGTATAAAATAAAACAATAATCTCTTTATACGTTTGGGATTACAAAATCGTACGGAGAAAGAATCGGATATATTCTGTCTGGTGTTCAATCAACGAACTAACGAATCGATCGGTATTGAAATACTCGCGTTGTAAAGTTATCCTGTACCGTACTTTTTTATCCGAGCACCTCCGAATTCGTTTCCATCCGCTTTTGTTGTATGTCGTATCAAAGCCGTGTGTTTTGGTAAAAGAATAACAAAAAACTTCGATAGAGTATTCACTAATTGATCACTCGTTCGGATTCGTTGCGGTGCGTTTCGTGACGTCCGTGTCGCTGTTCAACTTCAAATTTTGATTATTTGAATCTTCGCTCTTTGTGTAAATAGATAGTGGGGAAACGATTAAGAACGGAGATGTTTATTAGCAGATTTCTTCACTATTTTTTTGGATTGCATCTATTGGCATCTGGCATCATTTTTATTAAATACAAAAATTCAACTAGGTGCTGGCGCGGTGTGTTTGGCGACATTTATAAAAGGGCGTTACGTCGTCGGCGCGTGCCACGTAACACTAGTAGAACAAGTGCCCTACAAGATAAGGTTGCAAATGTTTTTGAGTATTTCATTCATAGTGTAATTTTCGTGTTTTGCGTCGCCACGCCAACAATCAGGTTTACTCTCCGCCTATAGATGTTTCACATCAAAAATGTTTGTGTTTTTAGTGTACTGTGCTAGAAAATTTAGAATTAGACTGCTTTGTCATATTGTATACAGAAGCAAACAACTACTTGTATTTAACGCATTAATTTAAATTGTGCTATTTTCTTGAAAATTCAGTATAGAATAAATACATGATAAAATCAAATGAGCAGTCGATGTTATGACGTATTGTGTACTCTAATTACTTTGATGTAAAAAGTTATTTCCATAAATGAGTTTACTATTTAAAATATTGACGAAGACAGGTACACCATTTTATTACTGTTACACACATAATAACTATATTTTTATAATCTAAGATTACGGTAATTACCTTAGTGACCAATAAAACATTTTTAATATACCATAGGAGGCAAACGAATATCTAGGTCGCCTAATGTTAAGTGGTCACCACGGTCTATAAAAACATGTAACACCAGGAGAGTCTCAAGTGTGTTGCCAGCTTGTGTATGAGGAAGGGGTGAGGAAGGGAAGAGGAGAGGGGGAATGTGAGGAGAGGTAGGCCTCCGGCACTCTCACTGACCGAGCAAAACGCAACAATACAAGCACTGTAACTTCACGTTGCAGTCAGGCCAGCCGACCAATTCATGCTGAAGCCGGCAATAGCTTCAGCGTGGCAATACCACGTACAAACATATTAAAAAATTGTTTGGCATTAGAACTAATTGAACAATTATTATTTTAAGTCTAATGAACTTACTATTATTAAGTCATTTATCATTTTTTAGGGTACAATTTGAATGTCAAAATTAAATTATAATTACACATAAAAAATTCTCTTGATTTTCATGAAAAATATTTTTCTTTGTGTAGTAACATATACGGAAAAAAGGATTACTCTATCGGTTTATTTGAAATAATAACTAACTTGAAACTTTTACGGTAGCACAAAAACACTTCGATGAATCGAATCGATCGGCGCGGTTGTCGACAGTTTTCATTCCGTACTCACAGATGGCATTGCTTGGGAACTAATATCATTCCTATTCGTAATTATAACGAACATGTGGCGAGATCTATTTTAATTCCAATCTATTATGGTTTTAATTAGGTAGCGTTTGTAACGTCCCTGACGATTTCCTTTTCTGGGAGAATTGATTTGGGTTTAGTAAAAAAATAAGTAAGCAAATGACAATCGGTCATGTTATATTTTTTCTTATAGGGCTTTCTTATAAAGTAAATTACATATTGGTATGTGACACAAATATGAGTATTCGAATAGAATTTATGTAAAGCTGAAATACAATTTTTAATTAATTTAAATATAATTAAATTAAAATAAAATTTTACTTTTTTAACTTCTCAACTAAACTAACATAGTCTCTAGTCAATATATATAAGTCCTGATGAATTTGTATAAATAATATATTATTAGCTTTTCCCGCGACTTTGTTTATTTTATTCATATTAATTACATATTTAGGGTTTTTCATTATTTTAAGAAATAGGTAATATACAGTATATACATATATATACTTACCATTAATTAATATTATATAGCTGAAGGATTTGTTTGGTTGATACAATCTGAAAATTTATTTCAGTGTTACATAGCTTATTTATCGAGGGAGGCTATAGGATATGTATTGTCACGCTAAGACCAATAGGAACAGAGCACCAAAGAATAATGTTTCAAAATCGGAGTATTCTTTCCTCGTCGCGGTCAGAAGGTAGTCATAAATATTTAGACATTTTTTTCATAGAACTTTAATAAATTCAGAGATCGCATACATAGTATATCAATATCTTTAAATATAAATAATTGCGCACTATTAGATTACCAACATTATTTATCGCTACATAAACTATTGTGTTCATGCTTTTTGTTCTATTAAATCTTTTGATATATAGTATCTTGATATCCGGAAAATAAAGCTGTCGACACATCGAAAAGGATATTTTTCAGCGTCCTGACAGTTCACGTAGGTTAGAAAACAATCAGTTAGCCGTGACACCTAATTTGTGTTCAATTTGAAATCTTAATAAGCCGTCAAACCGTTCTTGAAATAACTTTAACTAATTGCGTTCCGTTACACCCATGGCGACAATTGACAAATGCGTTCTCTGTCGACTGCGTTATATACAATTACTCCCTAACAAATTTATATTTGCCGTCAACAGTTGCCATATCTTTTTAATGATGTTTATATTTAGGCCAATATAGTTTTTTTTTTAATTTTTTAACATCAACAAAAATTTTTGGGTTAGTAAAAAAAATTCTGAACGCAACCAATTTGGATGACAGCGTGCAAATGTCACTTTTTAGCGGGAAACTGGGTCTTTGCATGAACATTATAGAGGTAAATTTTCCTCTTTTAATTATTCCCAAATTGAGTGTTTGCTTTGCAAGGAGAGCTTCTTTGGTGCGAACGGTGATAAATCATTCTGAATTGTCAGACGTCTCGTTGGGTGTGTGTGACAAATTACCCGCGCGCCATTTATCGGCATAGTTATGTAGACTCTTGAGGAATAGACTATTATTTATGTAATAGACTATAATATATTTTTAATATTTTTTTTCAGCGTTATGTATCTTCTTCTTCTTGATGTAGCTCCGCAAAAGCATTTGCCAGTGTCAATGTTTTTTAATGGAGATTACAACATTTTTTACACACTAAGTGTTGTGTGAATAATTTCAATGTTCCATAAAGGTGGTGGTTCTCTTGTTTAAACTTTCTAGGGATTTTTTGTGGCATCTCACAATTCATGGTTCGTGGTAATATCTTTCATTCACTTATGCACAATAATCAAACTGTATTACATAAAACACCACCGATTCCACAAAATACAAAGTCAGGAATCATAAGATTATGAATAAAATATAAAATCCACTATATGACAGACTAAAATCCCGCCAAAAACTCAAAGCGTTATGTATTAAAGTATAATTTAATAATTGTAATATCATGCTGTACAGACTAGGAATATTATTTCAAACATTTTTTTAGTACAGATGTGGAATGGACGGTTAATTGACTGTCATATTAGTAACCAACAAAATTTACAATATTCTTTTGTTGCATTTTTTTTATTTTGCAATTTACTAGCGACCCACCCCGGTTTCACACGGGTACACTATGTTTACTGATGTGGTTACCAAGAGTGTACAAAGTTCAAAGAAGGTTCATAAGTTACGCGTGACAATCTATTTTTTTGTTGCACGTAATATTAAATCAATGATACTTTCTACGAAATTCATTGTAAACTCTGTAATAAATGGCCAATTTGACTATTGATATCTAACTAAATATTTTTTTTTATAATTTTATTAAGTCAATTAGACATAGATAATACTATATTATTTAGATACTAGCTGACCCGTGCAACTTCGTCTGCACCAAATTGGTTATCACTGGTTTCAATTGTATTTTTAAAAGCGATAAAATTGAATAAAACTGATACCCGATTGCAGCCACAACTACCGTTTCCAATTGTGAATCCTAACTATCCCCGGTCTCACTCAAATATACCCAGATTACATGTGATTTTTGATGTAAAACATCTATAGGCGCACCCTAAACTTAAATCGGCCATGGCGACGTTCGTGGTGATTACACACAAACTTCGCACTATTAACGACCCTATCAGTAAAGCATAAGATTCAAATTATTTTTCTAAACTATTATAATAAAGAGGAATCGTAGTATTTTTGTATGTTAGTTACGAATAAACTCAAACTACTGGACGGATTTCGATAATTCGTTTACCATTAGAATGCTACATTATCCCTTAGTAACATACCGGATTAGACCTCCCATTAGGTTCGATCCCTCGGTAGGGAGCCCTTGAGTGCGTTGCTTGCGCGATACGGTGACACACAAATATACATCACTGCTACAACACTACACGATCACCCCCACACACGTGCACGCCTACACGCTTACACATGAAAGTGGAAGGGTTTACTTATTCCCCTTATCGAACTGAAAAACTCTCAATTTTCCGATAATAAATATATGGAGGAGTTGTTGAGGTGTGTATGCTTGGTACACATATACGTTTCAACAACTCGTACATATATAAATAGTTAGCTAGGTTGGCTAAGATAGGTTGCGATTTTGTATGCAACAGGCAACAGCCAAGCCGAGGTGTGCCGTGCACCCTTGAGCTGGTTGCCAAAATAAAATCGGCTGAGTGCCTTAAGCGCTCGCCTTAGTAGTCCGGTGAAGCTGTTAAGACCTTGCTGGGTCAATAGCGTAGACATTTCGAAAAAAACCCTTAGTAATATAGGCTATATTTATTTTTTAGAAAAAAATTGGGATTTCTACTAAAATTGCAATAATGTAATCAGAGGTATGAAAAAAATTTGGCATAAAATGTATTTCATCGCATGCGCCCCGATAACTATGAATGATAGAACAAAAATATGTTCTACAATATTAAAGAACATATTATTATCTATAAAAAAACCTCGCGGCAGCATACATATGTCTATACCTAAAAGTAAAGTCTATACTCAAAAACCTTTACAACCCTACTTGTATGATTGTAAGATTCAAATTGTTTCTATTTAATATTATGTAACGTCACAATTATGGCAGAGAGACGCGTAGATAGAAATGCTTTGTCGTCAACGTCGACCGGTTCATGTCCGATCTCACCAAAGTTAAGCAATGTCGGGCGTGGTCAGTGCTTGGATCCTCCGGCTCCCAGGGAGATAGAAGCTAAAAGGCGGGAGATGCGAGAAGAGGCTGTAGGGAGGTGGATGCAGGACCTGGCGGACGCGCGCTTCGGGAGGCACACCGTCGACGCCGTCCGCCCGGTCCTGCGGGAGTGGATTGGGAGGAGATGGGGCTCCTTGTCGTTCAGGCTGGTGCAGGTGCTGACCGGACATGGTTGTTTCGGGTGGTACCTGCACCGGATCGCTCGCAGGGAGCTGACTGCTGCCTGCCATGAGTGCGGCGCCGAGGAAGATACCGCACAGCACACTCTCTCTGAGTGTGCTGCGTGGGAGTTGGAGCGCCGCACTCTGGTGGCGGTGGTAGGAGAGGATTTATCGCTGCCGAGCGTGGTCTCGTCCATGCTCGGTAGCGAACAGGCGTGGCGAGCAGTGGCCTCCTTTTGCGAGGAAGTCATCTCGCAAAAGGAGGCAGCGAAGAGAGCCCGCGAGGCGGACCCCCTCAGTAACCGTCTTCACCATAGGAGGACTGGCAGGAGGAGGCGGCGCTTTGCCCAACTCCTCCTGCCACCGTAGCCGGATCTGAGGGGATGCAGTCGGGGGGCTCATCCCCTCATTGCACAGATCCGGCGGACGAGGGGGGGCAGCTAGCGTGTGCCCAGCTGCCTCTCTATAGGTAGGAGCCCGGCGGCAACCTTCCGCCGGGTAGACCGTTGGGGCGGCTATTCAAGGGGAATAGCATAGAACGATCCCTTGTCGCCCCAACATCACGGTCTGTCGGTACACCGTGGGGTTTTAGTCCGTGCGAGTCGGACATATCCCACTCTCTCCCCCGGGAGGGTGGGTATCCATAAGGGATTTCCCCACGTAAAAAAAAAAAAAAAAAGGTCAGTGCTTGGATGGGTGACCGCCTGGAGATATTGCGTGATGTTAGCTTTTTACGGGTCAAATTAATCTTCAGTAATTTTTTTAATGTATAGGTATATGTATTTTTTATATTTTTAAATTAGGTGTAATATAATATTTTTATAATATTACGGAATTGGTTTTTTTTAATCTTACTAATATACATATACACTGGCCAAAGTCTGACCTACGTACATCCAAAAATTACTCGATAGATTTCAATTACATGTTTTTATTTTTAAAAGAGAGGAGGCTTATTTTCTGCATTAGGTCGAGAAGAACTGCCAGTGATGATGATGATGAAGATTATGGTTTTTTGTGACGTTACATTTCCGAAGCTACAGGTTATAATACGAACTTTGCACTATTGTCGAAGTACTCAAAAACATCTGCAACTCTATCCGTATAAACATAACATTCAAATTACTTTGTCGAACACTCGTCGTACCAGTATTACACGGCATGCACAAAGGGCGCCCTTTGACATACCGCCAAACACACCGCGCTTGCACCTTTCACTGATTTCTTTGTTACTATTTAATTAGACAATTGACTGTCACGGATTAAACTACGCATTTTTAACGCTATTTATAAATTATGAAACACCCTTCGCAGTTGTGAATGTAACCAGTGTTTTAATTTAAAATATGTCGGACAGCGATAATTTCGGAACTGAAAGTATGCACCCTTCTACAAAGAAAGTAAAATCACACTATGACATATATCTTGATAATGCTATATCTAATACTTTTATAGCATACTTCAGTTATCATCGACCAATTCTCACAGTATTAACCAGCTATTCTAAATTTGAAACCCTTGCGTTTTATGGGACAAAAAGTATCCTGGATGTAGCCTTGTAATATCAGTTGTCACTGTGTTCATTTTGGCTTCTATATGGATAACATAGTCTACCTTCATTAAAATTTCCAAAAAATATTGAATGTACAGATTTCGATTTGTTACAGTTTTAATAGTATATATAGATTAGTTATTAATAATTTTGTGGACGTTTTCGAAGCAGTTGAAATTTTTGAATAAAATTATAATGTAAGCGTAGCCTAGAGGTAAAGTTGGCGGCTCTATACTACTTTCATGATCGAAGGGGAGACGGTTCGAACCCCGTCATTTTTTTTGGTTATTTGTTTTTTTTTATGTAGCCTATATAGCTTGAATTTTTAACTAATCTGTCTGCTGTAAATAGCACAAAGGAAAATTACCAAAATCCATTAAGAATCTCATGAACTACAATTTTTTTCTTTCGTCCGTTATTCTGAAGAACTCCTTGCGTTTTATGGGACAAAGAGTATCCTGGATGTAGTCTTCTAATATTAGTTATCACTGTGTCAAATTTCGTTAAAATTGGTTCAGTACTTTCAGAGTAATTCGGGTTTATATTCTAGACTTTAATCCTTTATCCTGGAGAACCCTTGGCGTTTTATGAGACAAAAAGTATATTTGATGTAATCTCGTAATATTAGCTATCACTATGTCAAGTTTCGTCAAGATTGGTTCAGTAGTTTCAGAGTGATGCGTGTGCATAGGGACAGACAGACAGACAGACAGACAGACAGACAGACAGAAAGACAGACAGACAGACAGACAGACAAAAATTGTAAAAAGATTATTTTTGGCTTCTATATCGATAACATAGCCTATCCTGATTAAAATTTTCAAAAAATATTTAATGTACAGATTTCGACTTGTTACAGTTTTATTATAGTATAGAAGTAGATATTAAATTATTGCACTAAGTTCAAATGGGTATAATTTGCTGATGGTAAATTACATTTTATTTAAAATCAATTGACGTAATTATATTGTTAATTACTGTCAGATTGGTATTACAAATTAAACAAAAATAAATATTTATTTATAATATTTATAACTAATTTAGTCAATAAATCGTAACCATTAGCTTGAAAACGACACGCAATATGTAAGGCCGAGTGCACGTTACATTATTCAATCTCATGAAAGCGCTCACTAACGGAGCTATAACAATCCAATCCGCTTTCAGAACGTACAAATTATAACTGATTTATCGCGAGGAACATTCAATTAAGTTAGGAAGACATCGTTTATTATTTAGTCGAGTGTCTTTGTGAAAAACAAATCCTCCCCGAAACAGATTTGTTAAATACAAATTGGTTATTAAAATTCTTGGCGTGCGCTCTCTGTGACAATTTGATGGCGCGGTATTTGAGTTCGGGTTTTTGAACGAGTTTGATTTTTTTTTAATTATGGCACGGAGACGCTTCTGTTTTTAATTTTATTGGTTTAACTAAAATTGTGTAGTAATTAATTGTCAAAGTTCTACACATAATTGCATATTGTAAAACAAAGTCCCTTGTCACGTCTGCCTGTCTGTTCGTGATAAACTCAAAAATTATTCAACGGATTTTCATGCTGTTTTCATTAATAGATAGACTGACTCACGGGGATAGTTTACGTATATAATTTGTCAATATTGTTTGTAAATTTGTTGAAATATAACGATAATTGATGGAATTTTCGGAAAAAGTCAAACCGTCTAGGAGCTTTTGTTTATATATATATATATATATATATATATATATATATATATATATA